>VDFB02207373.1:56143-109804 GCA_007258455.2 Sequoia sempervirens | reverse complement strand
TTGCATTTAGAAACCCTAATCAAGCTTTTTGAAACCCTGAATTCAAATCAAACGAAAAAAATGAATTTGAAAACCCTAATTTGAATTGAAATGAAAAAATTGCATTAAAAGCCCTAATTGCTTAGAAATTTAAACCCTAAATTGAATTGGAACAATTTTTTTGTTAAAACCATAAATTGAAATCGAACAAATCATTTTGATTTTGAAAACTAGGTAATTTCAAGCTCAAAAAAATTCATTTGCATTGCTTAAATGTTTTAAATTTTATTTGCTTTGTATGGAAAAAATGATATATATTAAACTTCAGTTTCAATGTTAAATTATAATTAGATTAGAAAACAAGATTTTTTAAAGAATAGTTAAAATTCTAAAGTTTATCTTGATGTTTGTTTAAAATTTTAGTTAGCAAATTAAAATTATTAAAATCTAAGCATTACAATTGATTCAATTGTACTCAGCAGTCTAAATTATGCAAGGGCCACCCAAACTTCACCCTAAGTTTGCTAGGCCTAGACCTAAGCTGTAAAATCTAAACCCTCAACACTAAAGCATTTGAATTTTGTCTTAGGACCTTAAAATGAAATTTGGTTGCCTTAAAAAACCCTCTATTGTCACCATTTAGTAGAGCTTTTTGTAATGTTTTCACTTATTTGAACACATAATATAAAACCTTTTGGTTTCTACAAGTTTATGAAGAGTGGATGATCACTCTCTATGACAATTAGACATGATCATTAGGGTTCTAAATCATTGGAAGAAAACTGAGAGCGTGAGTGAGAGTGCTATGGGTAAAGTTTCTTTCATTGGACATACCTAATATTATGTAGGTTCAATGTCAAGAATAGGTCTATTTGGTAGATTTATGAAAACTATTTTGAATATCTAGAATGCCATAAAAGTATAATTATAGCAATTCCAATTGGAAACACTTGGGTACATATATATCATATGAAATTTAAATCTCGTAAGGTGTCTATTATATAGGAGAGTTGATAATACATGCAAAGAGGTTTGTATGGGAATATATTTATTAAGAAACACATACATGACCTCTATAGGATTTTTAAGATGTGATCCTAGATAATAATCCACCCATCTTCAGTAAGCAATGGATTCTTTGCTTAATTAAGAGGATTCAATAACCATAATTACCTATATTTTGATACTATAGATTTATGTGGAAGGAGAAATTCACATCAATAAAGGAGACCAAGATGGAACCATTTAACACCTAGAAGGTACACCTATTACATGGGAAAAGGAGGAGGTACATGATGATAGGTTGGAGGAACTACATGCTATTATTACAATTTAGAGATAGGAGGAGGATTCATATAAAAGAAATATAATTAAATATTTATATTATTTAATATAATATATTAAATAATATAAATATTTAATATCATAAAATATAATATAAGATTACAATTAAGGATAGGTAATGTTACAATTTACTTAGGGTTTTAATGGGATTAAGATTCAATTAGTTTTGTAGTAAATAGTTAGGTTACAATTAGGAATATATAATAAATATTAATATAATTATAATACAAATATAAAGTAATTTAAATATAATTTAATTTAATATAATATAATATAGGAATAAATTTAAGATTAGGTAAAGGTTACAATTTAATTAGGATATGGTTAGGGGTGGGAATCATTTAGCATTTTATTATGGTTAGATTATGGGTTACATGTAAGATTATTATTATTTTTGTGATATGTATAGATTGATTCATTTTTAACATGATACTTTTTTTGTTAGAGGGGTAAACACTTTTGACCCAAAGCTAGATGGAACCAATGAGGCAATAGTATGACTAAAGTTGGACCTCACTAGATATCTAGATCCCCTTAAGCCATCCTATCACCTTAAATCATAAATCGATTTCTTAAGGGGTTCCAATATGACAAATTTATTAAGGGGATCAAAGAAGTTCTTAAAATTTGGTGAAGTTGCCCAAGGCAAACAAATTTAACAATAATAAGATCGTGCAAGATTATAATATGAATGAGATTTCATGATCTAGGTTGGTTAGTTGAAACAAGAGTAGATCTGAATCAACTATTCCACAAGAAAATGTTCTTCACTAACTTGCAAGTTCATTAAATATTCCAAGGGGCACCAAAAATTTACCCTAAGTTTTGTAAACCCTAAACCCTGAACTCTAAAATCTAAACCCTAAACACTAAACTATTCATCTTGTCCTACCCAACACCTTAAAGTGAAATTTGGTTGTCTTAGGGAAATCCAACATATTTCACTCCCTTATGCCATCTAATTTTGTCCTAGGATCTTACTACATGTACATCCCCTTAAGTTATCCTATTACCCTAAACCTTGAACTCTAAAGTATAAACCTTAAACCCTAAAGCCATCATTTTTTCTTTAAAGACTCTTAATGAAATTTGGTTGCCTTGGGAAACTTCACCAAATTTTATTCACTTGAGCCATGTCATTTTCTCCTAGGACCTCACTAGACGTAAATCCCCTTAAGCCATCCTGTCACCCTAAATCGTAATTCGATTTCTTAAGGGGATCAAAGAAGTTCTTAAAATTTGGTGATCAAAGTTGCCATCATGATCTAGGTTGGTCAGTTGAAACAAGAGTAGATCTCAATCAACTATTCCACAAAGAAGGAAATGTTCTTCACTAACTTTGCAAGTTCATTAAATATTCTAGATTTTAAAAGCCTAAACCCTGGACTCCTAAATTGTAAACCCTAAACACTAAACCATTCATTTTGTCCTACCCAACACCATAAAGTGAAATTTGGTTGTCTTAGGAAAATCTGCCATATTTCATTCCCTTATACCATGTAATTTTGTCCTAGGATCTTACTACATGTACATCCCCTTAAGCTATCCTATTACCCTAAACCCTGAACTCTAAAGTCTAAACCCTAAACCCTAAAGCCATCATTTTTTTTAAAGGCTCTTAATGGAATTTGGTTTCCTTGGGAAACTTCATAAATTTTATTCACTTGAGCCATTGTATTTCTCCTAGGACCTCACTAGGCGTAAATCCTTAAGCCATCCTGTCACCTAAATCCTTAATTAGATTTCTTAGAGGGATCAAAGAAGTTCTTAAAATTTGGTGATCAAAGTTGCCATCATGATCTAAGTTGAGTCAGTTAAGAACAAAGTACAGATCTCAATCAACTATTCCACAAGAAAATGTTCTTCACTAACTTGCAGAGTTCATTAAATATTCCAAATTCACAAACCCTAAACACTAAACCATTCATTTTTCTTACTTTCGGGATCTTAAAGTGGAAATTTGGTTGTCTTGGGAAAATCCACCATATTTCATTCCTTTATGCCATGTAATTTTGTACTAGGATCTTACTACATGTACATCCCCTTAAGTTATCCTATTACCCTAAACCCTGAACTCTAAAGTCTAAACCCTAAACCCTAAAGCCATCATTTTTTCTTAGGCCCTTAATGAAATTTGGTTGCCTTAGGCAACACCACCAAATTTCATTCCCTTCTATACTAAATGTAATGTTTTCCCTGGGATATTACTACATATGTCCCCTTAAAGTTATCCTATTACCCTAAACCCTAGGCCACAAAGCCATCATTTTTTTAGGCTCTTAATGAAATTTGGTTGCCTTAGGCAACTCCACCAAATTTCATTGCCTTATGCCATGTATTTTTTTCCTAGGATCTTACTACATATATCCCCTTAAGTTATCCTATTACCCTAAACCCTAAACTCTAAAGTCTAAACCCTAAACCCTAAAGCCATCATTTTTCTTTAAAGGCTCTTAATGAAATTTGGTTGCTTTGGGCAACTTCACCAAATTTTATTCACTTGAGCCATGCCATTTTCTCCTAGGACCTCACTAGATGTAGATCCCCTTAAGCCATCTTGTCACCCTAAATTGTAATTCAATTTCTTAAGGGGTTCCAATATGACATTTCTTAAGGGGATCAAAGAAGTTCTTAAAATTTGGTGATCAAAGTTGCCCAAGGCCCAACTAAATTTAACAATAATAAGATCTTGCAAGATTATACAATATCAATAGTTAATTGTATTTTCATTCAAGTAACATGTGCCTTAGACATATAAATGAGGCTTACATATAATTTTATCATTTGTATTCAATTATTTAAGGCCATTTATATTGAATGGTTTAAAGGTATTTCCTAAACATGTATATTACATCTTGAAATTACAAATCTAATGCAGGTTCACTCATATCTTAAAGATCACATGTATCCATTCAATAATATTCACAATCCACCTCCATGCCATCCATCTCCAACACCTTCACCTCCACCTCCACCCACTCCACCTTGTAACCCCCCACCTCCACCACCTGAAATCAATGAACACGCTCATTTGCAAGCACAAATCAATGCTTCTGCTAGAACCATCCAAGATCAAATCAACATTATTCAAAATGAAGAATGGGCCGCACATCCTATGAGGATGTTTGCATCTAGGATGCAAACCCTTGTTGATGCTGTCAGGGCTATGGATGGGATCGTAGATGAGCATCAAAAATGGCTAGAGGAGAGGAGAACTCCTGATTTTCAAAAGGAAAACACAAAGAAATGAATATCTATGCAGTAGAGAGCCATAATAGTTTATAAATTAAAACAATGATCTTAAATAGTTATGAATTTATAAATTTGGTGAGCGATGGATATTTTGTGTGATGAATTTATAAATTTGGTTCCAAATGGATATTTTTAGTGACATGAATTTATGATTTTGGTTCTAGATGGATATTTTTAGTGACATGGATTTATGAATTTGGTGGAATTTATGAGCTTATAATGAATAGTATATAATAGTATATATTTTATGACTATCTACTAGATCATGATTTCTCCTGCTGAAAAATTGTAATATATATGTGTGTGTGTGTGTTAGACATAAAATGAGCTTTTGTGAATGTCTCAAGTTTATTGTTTAGTATGTATGTGCATGTATTAAAAATTTGCATATATAGTTCTTAAATTTTGAAATGTGTATGTATGTACATAGTTTAGTTTAATGATTTGTATGCATGAAAATTACATCATATTTTTTATTTTAAATGCTTTTATGTACGCCACATTTAATTTTGAATTTTGTATGGACATGCTCTTGAGTTGAACAATCAATGTATATATATGTGCATTTCAATTAAATATATGATCTTAATATATGTATGCACATGGACTATTTTGTATGATTTAATGCAGGTGCACATTTATATTGAGCATATCATGGATTATTTTAACAATGATGATATCATCAATTCACCACCTCAGCCACAGCCACAGCCACATCCACCTCCCCCCCTCCACCTCCACCTCCACCTCCCCCTCCCCCTCCCCCTCCACCTAATATGCCACATCCAACACTTATCACATCTAACGAGGCTCACTTGAGAGCACGAATAAATGACCGAGTTGCATCCTTACAAAATAAAATCAATGCTATCCAAACTCAAGCATTAATTCCTCCACATGTGAGACGTTTTGCATCTGTGATGTAAAATGTTGTTGATGTCATTAGGATGATCAATTCTGATCTTGATAGGCATCGACGAGACATAGAACAAATGAGACAAATTTATTTTGATGGTCTCTCTTACAAACAAATATTATACCTTAAAATAACGAAAGCCCATCTAGCCCCCTACTTTCTTGACCCCGTTACTCGACAACCCATTCCACCCAACAAATCTAGAATATCCATGAGGTGGTGCATACATCCACAGATTAGTGCACATTTTTGGGATCGATGGTATATGGTTTTTGATAGTCCCCCACATGCTAATTGGGAGTTCCCATTGTATTTTTTGAGAAACTATATGTAGAGTTTGTTTTGGGGCAAAAGCCCAATTATTTTGATTTTAGAACATTTCAAGGTGTTGGTGGTGGCATGCCACAACAAAGATTAGGGGCAAGGGCTGATCCCCAATGCCCTATACATGCATAACCACTTGTTGTTTCTCCTGGTCTTCCCATTCCTGCACCTGTACATCATCAAGCTTTGGTCTCAACATTAGGTTCCCTTAGTACACTCGCAGGAGACCTTGATCAGCACGCTTTTGTGATAGTGAGTGGGGAGCATAGAGACGATGATGATGATGGAGGATTTTTTTATGGAGCTGGTCTGAGTATCACTCCAGGAGTGTCAACACCCATCCCCCATATATGTACTAGTTGTCATCAAGTATACTATGGACCTGATCAGGCCACACCTAGTTCAGGTGGATGGGGAGATTCAAGTGGTTCATCTAGTTGCATCAGTTCATTTGTAGAGTTCCTCATAGCAGAACATCACCCTGAGGACACTACGACACAGGTATAAATATGCATCTAGATGTATGCTCATTTTATAAGAATTTTGATGGTTGTATATATCAAAGAAAAGTTTGCAATACATTTTAACAATCAAATTGTTTGGTGTATAGATGACACTAATGATGCAAGGGAAATCATCTATTCCACGAGTACATACATCGACACCGGTCATACTCGGCAACCCTTATGGGGTATTTTGATTTCAATTTTTAAAATTATATATGAAATCATAAATTATTTAACTTGAGTTTTAAATTTATAGTTGAATCACATATATGTTTCAAATATTTATGTTGGTTTAGGTGAGTCAATTGGCATCCACGTCGATTCCTCCTGAGGGATTGTCAAGCACTCCTCCACTATCAAGCGTCATAGATCAGGGGCAAGTACATTCATATTGTAAATTTTTTTAAAGTTTACATTAGTATAGTTACAATTTTATGAGTTTTGAATTCACTAGATATATGAAATGCATGCATGTACACTTGTAAATATTATAATTATTAAATGTCTATGTACATGTATGTCTAGGTTGATACCACAATAAGAATGGGCATTGGGCAAACATTTGATGTTGTAGTTACTCATGAGGCCATTGATTTCCAGGTTGTTTACAAAACTTTCTACACAAAATGTGCAAACTGAATATATATATATATATATATATATATATATATATATATATATAGTAACCTAATTCAATTGTACATGCTTTAATTTTGATCTTGTAGGACTTTTTTAGTGCAACTTTTAGCCCTGACCCAGACATAGTTACACCACCAGAAGGAGATGTAGAGCAGGTTCCAGATCAAATGGTAATTTTTTTTTTATTATATTTAAAGTCAATTATAAATTTTAAATTGAATATATACATAATATGATATTTTTACATATTCTTTTTTTTTATAGCATGAGACACATCTTGTAGTTGAGCATGTATAGACAAGTCCTGGAGAAGAGCCTAGTGCACAACCTCAGAATATGATACAATTAAAATATGATAAATTATGAATTAAATTGAATTAAAAAAATTAATTGTAGAGTTGTACATCTAATTTTGAATTTCTTTTTCTTGTTTATGTAGATTGATTTAGAGAATTTAGAGGTTACTTTAGGTGCACCAAAGCATCCATACGTAGATATGATGGTAATTTAATTTTATGATGGATTATAAATTAAATTGTCATTAAATCATTTTTTATTGTCTTACATCTAATTTAATATTTCTCTTATACAGAGTGTTTCAAGTCATCCACATAGTCCGCATGGTGTGAAGAGGTCTCTTGATTATAGAGACAATACATGACCTAGAAACATGTGATTTTATGTGTTATATTTGTTTATTTCATGGACTATATTTCTTGTTTCTCATGTACTATGTTGGACTTTATTTCATGCGCTTAATATATTGGTTTCATGCACTTAATATGTTACATAAATTATGGACTTTATTATTGTTTGAAATTTTAATTTACACATGTACATTTATGCATTTTATGTTCATAGTCAAGACATTAATATAGGAAATTAATGTGAAATTTAGTGATCTCATACATGGATTAATTAGGACATTTTAATATTTATACTTTGCAAATTTAATGATTTCATACATGATATACATGATATGTACATTCAATAAATAGCGATAATTACTCAATGAACTTATTTAATTCACATCAATCAATAATCAATCAATAAATCATAATTTACAAACAAAAGCACTCTATTTATATACCAAAAAGGATAAAATTTTAAGAAAGAAACAATACCATAGAAGATTAGAGAATAAAAGCATTAATAAATACTATAAATAATAGTTCATCTAACACTAATTTATAAGTTGTCAAAACAAATAATGACATCTTATGGGGGTGTCTAAAAGGGTCATAGTAAAACGTCTTAAGGGGATGTCTTAAGGGGTTATAATACGTCTTAAGGGGATGTCTAAAGGGGTCATAATAGAACGTGTTAATTAAGGGGATGTCTTAAGGGGGTGTCTATAAGGGTCATAATAGAACATCTTAAGGGGGTGTCTTAAGGGGTCATAATACGCCTAAATGGTATGTCTTAAGGGGTCTTAAGGGGCTGTCTTAAGGGGATGTATTAAGGGGTCATAATACATCTTAAAGATATAATTGATTTAATAATAATGTATGCATGATATTTAGTGATTATACACATAAACATAAAGTTTCAAAGTAGGAAAACATGCACATTTAAGAAACAAAATATATAGAATATTGATTTGATACATATAAGTACATGGAGTGTGTTTAATTTTGTATGTATGTACATATATGTCATCTCAAAACAATGTTTACAAAATTTGGATATCTCATCTCAAGAACATCTCAAACTCGTGGCTAGAATGTAGTAGGTCTTCACACCACCTAATATCAAAAAGGTACAAGAAATATCAATGAAATCATCAAAACATACATATTTTAATTTATATTAAACTATCTATATGTACAAAACTCAAGTCAATGCATTTAAAAGTTTTCCACACATGTTTGTAGGTTGAATCCAAGCATCCTCTCCTTTTTGTTTCAAAGTATGAGATCAATGCAATGATGGCTTTAGGATACAAAAAATGACAATAAAACAATTTTAACTATTAATGTCCAAGCAATATCAATATGTAATCAAAACATGTATTTAAATATAATTTAACTAATAATTACCTGTTTTTACCAAGTATTCCATGTTGTCTAGGTTGAATTTGCATGAACTAGATCCTTTTTGTGATTATGCCTTAAGGATATATAAAAGGACAATTTAAATCAATTTCAACTAAAAACACACTTGACCAATGTCGAAACATGTATTTAATGTATTTAAAAGGACAAAATAAAACTAAAACTATATTTACCTGTATTTACTTATTCCATTGTACCATCTGCATCCTCTCTTTTTTGCAATGCATCTATGATTGGCTCATGCTCTTCCATAGAAATTGACCATAGAATTTTTTTTGAAGGTCTTCCACGATACTGCTCTAGTTTTATATTTGTTGCCACCACCAAATGTGAATAATGCATAATATTTTTATGTGTTTCATAGTCTTCGAATGCAGGTAGACCATTCTTTATTCTCAAGTATTTTCATAGCCAAGTGCCAACAACCACCACCGATCCTAATGGAAAAAATTTTCAAAAACAATAATCAAATAATTTCTCAAAATTTTCTTAAGGGGATCAAAGACTTATTCTAAAAAATTGCTTAAGAGGATCTAAAACTTGTTATCAAAATTGCTTAAGGAGGTGTCTTAAGGGGATCACCGTACCTGTTGGATAATGAAATCCATCATCATCTTCTTGAGGTGTTATCAACTTATGCTTAGTTTCCACACAATGATCCAACCAATATTCTATTTGCTCTTCATTCCCCTCAGGTGCAATAACAACATACACATGTCTTGCCAACAAAATTTGATTTAATAACTTGTGCATATCCATATAAATAATTTAGTATTACAAAATAACTTAATAAAGAGTGAAATAAAATGAGAGTAATTGAATTAAAATTACCTTCTTGGTAAAGATGCGAAACCGGTCTTAATCTTGGATGCAAAAAATTGATCATTTTCTTCAATAGTTCTTCCATATTGATTATGTATTATTATGCAAGTGTCAACAGCTTTACTCCCACCTCTTCAACCCATTCACAGCATTTTCTGCAAGCTTTGAAATCTCTTGAGATACAAAATGGAAGAAACATTTTGGAAACCATACCGAAATAGTGTACGTTTTTCATATCCTATTGAATGCCATTTTAGTAGGTCACCCTGTTGTCTCACAATCAACTCTAGATACAATGTTCTCTTCTTCCACCAACCAAAAGAATCGATGGTATTAGAGTAATCGCTTGAACGGTGTGAATGTCTTCATTACCAATCCACGATATGGCGGGCATTTTCTTTGAGATCCTCAAATTTTAATTGTTCTCTAGCAAGAATTCAACTTTGACACACGCACGAGCTCCATCATGTTCTCCTTTACCATGCCTAGCTTCAAAAAAACTCCATATATGTTGGACATTAAGTTCCTTGTGAACCCTACTTAACCAATAGAACATTCTAGCATTTTTGAACTACCTTGCATGCAAGATTATAAAGCCATATAGGGTGTTCTTTCATATGGATTCCTCTTTCTTAGAATTTCTATAAAATATATAAAAAAATCTGAACAAACTCGATGGAATTGTGCTTAGGTGTCACTCAATAAAATGATACTCCCTCAAAAAATTTCCTATCATCCTCAAAGTACTATCATCCAATATTACATAAACAATATAGAAAAACATGGCTACTTTGCAGCTGGCGAGATTATAATATTGAAGTTGAATTTCCTCTTACGAGCAAAATTATAATTCACAAATCAATATTGAAAGTGCCAGGACCAATTGGAAGTATTAATGACACCACATCACGCGAAATTGGCCGCATCTTTAAATATCGGCGTGTTTAGGAGATACATGACATATTTTAATTTTGTTCTTATTGAGATTCATATGAAATGCGTACTAATTTTTTCCTATAAGCTGAAATGCAAGCCACTTCTGCTTGCATCTTTTGAAAGGTAGTAAGGCATTCCTCAAATCTTTTGACATCACACTGGTATTTGTCCAAAATCGCTGATCAGCACTTTCGTACAAACAAATTCTTAAAATGAAAGATTTCCATAGTTAATGCATTGTCGGAAATACAAGACTGACAAAATAATTTATCATTAGATTTTTTCAAAAAAAACACAGGAAATAAACTCTTATGTATACAGGGTGACATGTTATACAATCCTATATAGTCATATTTAGTATACAGGAATTTTAGTATATATCAAAGCTTATCATACAAAACTAACAAAATTAGGGCATATGTTTTACAACAACAAGATGTTAGATTTAGCACATTGTTTTTACATACCGGGTTTACATTTTTCAAGATAGCGACTTCATTTTATGCTGCGAGGGTAACTGCTGAATTGCTGCAAAATTTTCCTAAAATTCATTTTGTATTTAATATCTATCGATGTTTTGGGTGAGGATCATGAACTTTGGTTACACTTAATTTTAAAACATCTCTATCATTAGATGAAACCCTAGTATTATCACACCAATATTTTTCAATCAAAGATTTAATTTCAACATTCAATTTTATATCAAACCTTGGTAGTCATCCACTAAAACTCCAACATTGATTGATAGGATCATTTTCTATACTTTCTCTTCTTTTTGCCACTCTTAGTAATGTTTTAGGATGCATTTTTAAAACTTCACTAATATTGCTTACCATTCTTTTTTTCAAAGTTGCTTTATTAACTATAGCAATAGTTATAGCTCTTCTTCCTGCATTTTTATCTTTAGATTGACTATTTTTCCCAATAGATTGAATGGCACTAGGAGCAATAGACAACATGTTTTAATGAATTGATCTTTTCTTTTTGGTTTTAACATAAAAAGCCTAACTTTTCATTACTTTCTCATTTTTGCGTTCTCATCCAATTTGCATCATTGGTTGACATTGAGTAAATTTTTACAATAAAGTGTTCGATTTTATCAATATTCTATTCACATGAATGTTTCTTATTTGCCTCAAAAGAAATTTGACCCAGGAAGATTAGCCGAGAAAACACCACTTCCAATTTTTTAAAAGTATTTTCATTAAATTCAACATCGCATTCTAGATTTTCATCTTCGTTTTCTTTCATCTTCATTTTTCATTTTCACATTTTCATCTTCATTTCATCAACAAAATGGTTTCATTTTCATTTTCGTTTTATCGGCAGAGAGCAATTTTCATTTCATCAAAATGGGGTTTTGTTTTTCATTTTTTATCAAGAAAATGATCATTTTATTTTCATTTTGCAACAAAAAAAAATTTCTTTTGTTTTAACAAATTCTATAAAAGTTTCATCTCTCTGAATATAGTCAATGTCAACATCATTAAGTCTAGCATCTTGTAAAACTTCTACATACAAATTTACCATTTCACTAACATGTGGATTTGAAGACATACCTGGATTTGTGCATATTGAAACATTCTCCATAGCATTCAAATAGGGATTTGAAGACATAGTAGGACTTGTTTGTATAATCATATTCTTCTCCAAATTGACTCCTTGCAAATTAGATTCATCTACAACTATGGTATCCTCAATGTTTTCATCTTCAATAGTTGTTGAATTGGTTGCTCCATCATCATTCATTGATTTCTTTCTCATTCTTCTTTCTCTTTCTCTTTGTCTCTCTTTTTCTCTATTTGCTTCAACTTCTTAAGGAGTTAATGTCTTCCCTTCTCTTATTATGAGCTTTATCTCCCATAATTATAAAATTCTCAAGCAAAAATGAATGTTAATAGTGAAATACTTCAAAATATTCAATCCAAATTAGAAGTTGAATACCTATTAGGACAAAATTCTTCCTCTTGTGTTCCTCAAAACAAGTAGAAAACTACCACAATTCCACTTTAAAAATTGTTTTCTTCATGCCTCCTTTGCAAATTGAAACCTTTTGTTCCTCCAAACAAGCACAAAAATAACACAATTCCACTTCAAAATGGTGTAAATGATGCCCTGTTTGATAAAATCAACTAACAATCAAGTTCACCACTTGTAAATACAATAACTTATGAAAAATAATTTACTTTTACTATTGTCGGCCGTACATGTGAAGTTGCAGAATTAACAGTAATTTTTTACAGTGTATTTAAATAAAATAAACGAGATCCCATTTATAAAACGGGATCCCGCTTATAAAACCGAGATCCCGTTTATAAGAAGCGGGATTTCGTTCTATAATCGGGATCTCGTTTGTCGGCATTGAATGTTAGAGCCACTGGCTGGGAAACAGGATCTCGTTTCCTTTACAACGGTCTGCATATTGTCGAATGGGGAATGAGATCCTGTTTATTTATAAACGGGATCTCCTTTTATAGTCGGGATCCTATTTTTTAAAATTTGAATTTTTTTTCGCATCGTGGTCGGGTTTTTGCCTAGGTTTTTGGTTAGGAGAAAAGCACTGAAATTAACAACCCTGAGCCTTCGAAAACTAGTTTGACACGCAGGTTGAAGGTCTTTGGCAATGTCAAAGAAATACCGACTTGCACGAGGAGGACATATAATTTGTGTACTTTCTGTGGTAGAGCTAAACCCAGCTAGATGAAACAATCCCCAATTCATCATAATTTTGCAATTGGATTATTTTTTCTATTTTTCAATTAATTTCTACTAAAATTGGTCCATAAACTTTAAATATCAAGGTTTTTTACTATTTTAATAACTTTTGATCAACATAACATTTTGACAAACGGATTGCACGAGAGCAAACTTCAGAAAATTCTTTTCAATTTGAAAAAAAAAAATCAAAAAATGATAGTTTAGGTCATCTTATGCATGTCATGCAATGATTTTTAAAAGCGACAAATGCCTAATAAAAATTTAACAAAAAAAATATTCAATAAAATTACAAAAATATCAAGAACAAGCTTCAGTGAGTCATAAAACTTTTTCCAAAAGGATTTAGAAAAATACAATAATTTAAGTCAAAATATGGATGTCATACACATGCATAGTATGGTAAAAAAAGGACTTTTAAACAGTGGTTTTTAGAAATGCCTATTAAAACTCAATTTGTACAATATGGGTATTGAAATAAATTACATATTTGGAAACTAGACTTTGAGCACTACATTTTATGATTAGTGACTTTTTTAAAGATTTAATCTCTAAGTGCTTCAAATTTTAAGGTCAAATGTGTCAAATTCTGAAAATCAGGAAAAACACTTCCACTTTTTGGCCAAAAAGTGGACTCAACTTCTTGCACACACCCAACATTCTAAATCAAATCATTGTGTTTATTATAAAAATGATGATGATCATTTCCTATTTATTGTAGTACATGATGATATGTTATTTATTGGCAAAGGGAAGGTATGATTTCAAAACTGAAATCTCAACTTGCTGCTAAATGTGAAATGAAAGACCTTGGTGCGGCTAGACACATTCTTGGGATGAAAATTAAAAGAGATAGAGTGAACAAAAAGCTATGGCTTGGCCAAAGTAAGTATGTCAATTCAATTTTATAGAGATTTAACATGCAAGATTGGAGACCATTGTGTGTTCCCCTTTTGTTAGAAAAAAGTTATCTATTTCAAATTATCCAACATCTCCATCAAAGATGGAAGACATGAGAAAAGTGTCTTACCAAAGTGTAGTTGGAAGTTTAATGTATACTATGGTTTGTACTAGACCAAACATTTCCCAAGCAGTTGGGAGTTCTTTCTAGATATATGTCTAATCTGGGTAGAGTTCATTAGGATGCAGTTAAAAGGGTCTTTAGATATTTGCATGGTACTTTAGATTATTCCTTTTGTCATCATAGTAATGTGATTGAAGACGAGATTTCCCTTGATATTCATGGTTATGTGGATTCAAACTAGGCAGGTGATATAGATAGCAGACGATCCACCAGTGCTTATGTGTTTTCATTATTTGGTGGTCCAATTAGTTGGATGATTGAGCGACAAGCTGTGGTTGCTTTGTCCACTGTTGAAGCAGAATATATGGTAGCTACTCATGCTTGTAAAGAAGCCATTTGGCTTAAAAGACTGTGTTCAAATATTAGAATAAAACAAGGTGTGGTGATAATTTATTGTGATAGTCAGAGTGTGATATGTCTAGCCAAGACCAAACACATTGATGTACAATATCATTTTGTTTGAGATATGGTCAAAGATGGCAGGGTGAAGTAGGTTAAGGTAGAGACTTTAATGAATGTTGTTGATTCTTTAACTAAGCCTATGAGCACAAAGAAGTTCAAATGGTGTTCATAGATTATGGGTCTTTCAGCCCCTAGCAACTAAGAGACATTGTTTACTCCCCCCATTTCTCTTGCAAGGTGTTCGACAAGTGAGATTTTTTAGGAAATTGTGTCTCAACCTTGCACTTATATAAAGGTTATTGTTGATAGGATATATATATATATATTTCCTAGGTACAACGATAGGTGTAATATATAATGGTAGCAAGGGGGGAGAGTGGGATGCATGTAAATAATATTTTGTTAACTTTTTCAAGAAACTCTTAAAAAGGTCGACATACATTAGATAAATGATACATGTTGTAAATCTAGATCGTTAATTATTAGGTTTTAGATCTAATGATGGATATTTTGTTGGCATGTCTTACCCTAGAATGTAACCCTATTTTATGAGGGAATTGTATTATGGTTGTGGTAGAGAGAGACAATGATGTATTCTAAGAGTCTGATAATAGTCGTCTTGTCTCTTGATCCCTGAGTGGTGATACTCCTATGAGAAGTTTGCTCTGCAAGTATATTGTAATCTTTGTGATTTACGGAATAATATATTGGGTGGCTTTTGGAGTGTGTGGTTTTTCTCCCAAAAGGTTTTTCCCATGTAAATCACTGTGTCATGGTATGCACATCAATATTTATGTTTATTTTTGTTTAATTTTTTGTAACTGTTAAAGATTTGTAAAAGTTTTGTATTATTCTTCTCTCAAGATTAGTGTAGGAAGTTGTTCCACTACCTTAGCTTCCTTACATTCCCCATGGTTTTTTTTTCCATTTCCTTTATAATATGCTATTTTCCAACACCACAACAAACAATGGAGTTTGATTCCTTTACCCACTTCTCCTTCTCCTTAAGAGAATTTAACACATACTTTTATCCATCTTTCCAGATGGTGTACACAATATTCTTTCTACCATCATAAATGGCCTCCCTGTCAAATTTTCATGGCCTTCCCAACAACACATGACAAGAACTCATGGGCATTACATCACACAACTTCATCCTTATAAGACCCAATCTGAAAATCAATCAAACATTTTTCACTCACAATCATCACATATTCTTTTTGCAACCAAGAAACTTTATATAGACTAGAGTGCTTGCACCTTTTTAAACCTAAATTTTCTTCCATCTACTCTAAAACTGGGTTATTTGTACTACCACTACCTACTATAACTTTACAAGGCTTACTTCCATCTTTGCACACAATTTGAAAGGGACACCTTATTTGGGATGGTTCCTCCTCAGCCACCTTTGGATTTACCAACACTCTCCTCATCGTGAGAGATTCAACTTCTTTGGGTTCTTCACCTTATGGGGATGCATAACTTTCCTCATCCTCTTGTGCCAAGTGGTTTCTTGTTGCACTCCTCTTGTTACCATCTTGTATTTCTAGACACTCATAAGCATGATGACCAACTTATGTGCACTAGACACATTTAACAAGGAAGCTCTTTTTCTTTGGTGCTTTGACCCACTTCCTTACTCTATTTGGGCTTTGATTCCTCTTCAATCTTCTTTCCTTTGCTACTGCTCACTTGTCCTTTCTCTATTGCAATTCTTCCACAACTTATAAAATTATTCATTTTCCTTCTCATTATCTTTTCATCAACCTTCAATGCATATTGGTATGGTTCTTCCACTAAGGTAATCTTTAACATACTTATTTCATCTTAAATATTAAACTATAAACCATTCGCTATTAATCCCATGCCTCCCCAATTGAATGGTCAACTTGTAGAAATCCTTAGTGTAATCCTTTATACTCATCTCTTTCTACTTCAGTTTCTACAAATTTTTGAATAACTCCATTTTGTAATCCCCAGTAATAAATTTATTCTTCAACCTAGTCACCATCTGATTCCACCTTGTTATTCTAGGATCTCTATTCATTACCCGTTCTCTTTGCAATTCTCTCCACCACAAAACAACATGCCCTTTTAATTTTGTTTGGGTTAACTTTACCCTCTATGGATCTCTAATTTCTTCCAATCAAACTACTCTTCCATCTCTCCTATCCAATAAATTAATTCTTCCAAATTTAATGTTCTAGAAAAATTGGGCACATCCATCTTGCTACTCTTCGCAATTTTCAAAAGAGCCCTAAAAAATATTTCTTGTCCAACATCCTCTAGCTTTTCATCCTCTCTTCCTTTCTCTTCCAATTCACTTTCTTCTTCACTCATAGGATCTCTTGTGTCTCTAGTGGTTATTCTCACCTTATTTTTTATATCATTTTTTATACCATCCCTTATCATCTCACAAAATCATTCCAATACCTCCTCTATTCAGGACATTCCTCTTCGAGGTGGCATCTTGGAATTTTTCTCAACAAACCTCATGTTCTACTTCTCGCAACAATCCTCTCAAGTCCCTCACCCACAAGTCCTGGTGTAGACTGCCTCACATTCGATGGTCTATCTACACACTTAGGACAACCAAATATGATGCCACTTGGTATAAGCAACCATTAGCTCAATTAAATCATTGAATTGAAAACTTTTTTTGAACTTTGTTTGTCATTCAATCAATCAAATTTATACATAAATCATAAAAAAAAAATTATAATTCAATCCACATAGGTATGCTATTTCAAATTATATGATTTGCATTCAAATATATTTCCGATTGATTAACCATACAATTTGTTTAACTCGAGCTATTTTTTTTTATTTACAATTAGCAATTCAAAAGTGCCTTCACTCTACCTTTACCACAAACATCCATTCATCTACAAAAATATTTATACTCACAATGCAACTTGACCTCTCCATTGTTGGAATTATTATTGCATATTGTCCCAAACTACCATTCAAAAATGACACCACTCTGTCTGTATGCATCCTCGTTTATTTTTTCCCACATTTAATTCAATGAATGGTCAACCATCTTCAATTTCTCACACTGGTAACTACTACTGCCGCCCTTCCCTCCTCATTGGTGGTTTCTTGTTGGTTATCCTTCTCCCACTCTATAGCCAAGCTTAACATAAACCAATTTCCTTCTCAAAGCCCATGTTGCCTGCATAGTGTGCCTCCTCCACACATTGCCCCTTTTCATTTTTAAAGAAAAATGTCTTTTAACATAAGACCGCGACCCTTCTAATTTGCATTGTAATTTTCTCTTGATTGTTCAAATTCTTCCCTAAACAAGGTTCACATGCCCCCATCTTTGCACATTATATTTTTTTCAAAAAAAAAAGCCTCTCTTTTCTTCCTAAGGTCATGGCACTTCATTTTTGCATAACAATTTCTTTTTAGAATTTGTGCTAACTTTTACCCATGCCCTTTCATTCTCTATGTCCATTCACTGTTTGCACTTCATTTTATATTTTTGAATTTTCAATTTTAGAGTTAAAATGTCATTTTAAAAACGGCTTGATCCACATCATTAACCTCTTCTTAGCCTTTCCCAAATGAGTTGATGTCCTCAACTATCTCATATGCCGGGAAAATGTAATTAAAATATTTTGAATTTTGCAAGACTTTATTGATCTAATAAAATAGCAAATGAAATGAATTGCTCCTATTAAAAAGGTAGCAGCAAATAAACTTTTTCCCAAGCCTTCTTAGAAGGTGATTTATTCTTTAAACACAAATATGGATTATAAAACTGTCATTTTCCCCACTTGCGAGTTTTGATATTTTTGGATATGCAATAACAAGTGAGGTGTTTATTACATACTTCATCATCACACACCCTCCAAAACACAAGAAAAATTTCACAAAACGAAGAGCAAACAAAACCAATTCAATTTTCTTTTGGGAAATGTAGGATCACCAATTTCCCTGGGTGCTCTTGCATCAATACGAATACCAAGTAGCCATGTTTGGAAGAGGATGAATGTGTTGTACTAAATCAATAGGGGCTACATATGTAGCAATGTTAATTTCACCAAGAGAAATAGAAGATAAATATATGATTTTGATAGGAGGAGTGGGAGAAAGAAGAAAATATATGAACCTTGGAACATGCAAGACCTATGATATACTCAAGCTCCTCTAAAGTAGCATCATCAAAGGGTATGTTATTTGCATCATCTAGGAATGGAAATATATGAGGGTCCCCATAGATTTATCAAAATTTTATCTAAAGTGTGGGGATAATCAATTTTTGACACAACACACATAGTGTCAAGATAGATTGATCTAAATCATAGTTTTGGCAAATACAAAGAAGGTTGTGCAAAAGATAATAGTGTCCAGTTCTATGGAAGAAGGAGAAGACCTCCTTGTACGGTTTGAGAACCAGAGCTACATAATTTATGTTTCCAAGAAGGATTGGGAGGTTTCCAATAAGGATTGGGAAGCACACCTTGCAAAATTAAAGGCATCATATCAAGGTATATTACCCTCACCCGGCTAAGGTGTACATTTTTTATCTATATAGTCAATTTTTTGCTATCAATGTATATATGTGAAGTTAGTAGATGGTGACATTACAACACATTTTTTTCTTTTTGGTGATGGATAACATGGATAGGGGGAGCTATTCTCATGTAAATATATTAGCAAGGGGGAGTGAATTAGTGATGTGAAGTAGATTTACTACCCTTTTCCCTTGATGTCAAAGGGGGAGTGAAGCAAAGAAGTGTGTTGCCATCAATGACAAAGGGGGAGATTTTTGGCAACATGAGAATGATGGTGTATGGTGTTTTCATTGATGGAAACCTATTGTAGAAGTTATGGTTCATAAATATGTATATATTCTAGAGCAGAACAAGTATTTTTGAGAAGTTGGCTAAGTCCCAAATGAGATATTGATGTAACAAAGCATTAGTTTTTTGGTCCAAATTGCTCTGCACAATAGTATCTTGTCATGCAATTTTGAAGTGATAATGGTACATTTTGAAGGATTCTATATCCAAAGTTTGAAGTTTGTATGTCTTTCACATCAGAAGATATTGATGACAGAGTATTGGGTTGAGCAAAGACATAGTTACAGTTGTAGAGTTCATGTTGGAATGCTTTGCATTCCACTACATATGATCATTATTCTTTATGGATTTGAAGAATTTTTCAAAGATTTCAGACGTATGTTCACTCTAAGTTTCAAGTTGTGAATGAACCATTGGTTCATTTAGTTGTTGTGTCACCAATTTTCTTGTGTGGTGTCGACCTAAGGCTTTTGGGGTCATTTGGTATTAAGTTATGTATGAATTGGCTTCATAAGAGTGATTATAAGTCATTGAAAAACTATTTTGGTTTCTTCCATAAGGTATGTATGATGGATTTTTGAGCCAACAAGTTATGGTGTCACATGTTTCATTTAATTAGGCCAACCTAAGTGATGATATGATTATTTATGAAATATATACATATATATATATATAGAAGGTCAATTCAGTGGTATGAGATGAGATGAGATGATTTAGATGATGATGAGTGAAATTCTGAAGTGTGAAGTGTGATAGTGATGAAGAATGAAGTGTGTAAAGTTAGTTTATTAAGCCTAACTGGAATTGTATCTTTAGCATATTGCAGATACATTGCTAGTACAAAATCTGGTAGTGAACCACTCTTTTCTAGATATCTTTTATAATTTTGGAAGAACTAATCTTACTTGGGTAGTGAGCCCTCCTATTTTTTGGATAGGGAGTCCTTCAGGCAACAATCCCTTTAGGAAGTGAGCCTTTTGTAATATGTTGTAACCAATTATGATATATTTTGAGCTAATCCTCATTGTGGTTTTCCCTTCCAAGGGTTTTCCATGTAAATATGGTGTGCTTGTGTTGATTGTTGTGACGAATTCTTTAATTGTTCCTTTCTTTTTTGAAAGTTCATTGAGATGCTTTAAATGCACTTTTAAGTTAATGAATTTCAGGGAATATTGATTCACCCGTCTCAATATTTTGGGTGTTCAACAAAAATTAACTTTATTGATAGCTCTAAATTTAATGGAAAACTCTATTTTTGTCTAGGATGCACCAAATGGTAGCTCAAGACACAATCTCTCAAGAAGAGGAAAGGGGATTATAGGTTTGGAGCTTTGATACCATGTTGAAGTTGCGAAAAATCAACTCCACAGCTCCCAAGGGTCACCTACAATCAAAAACCTACCACAAAAAGAGAGAATAGCAAATCTATGGAGGCTAAGAGTTATTGATTCAAAAATGCATGAATCATTATGAATGTTCATCTTCTAATGATTATACAATTGAAAATCCTTATAGAAGGATAATTAACCTAGAAACCCTAGGTGAGGATAAAAAAAATCATGAAATGTGTCCTCATCCTATGACATGAGACATAAAAAGAACACGACCTAAGCAAGCTTAAGTAATTAGAGGAAAAAGAACCTAATAATTAAATAAATAATTAATTAGGAAGTACCTCTTACTCTAACAAAAGAATGGAGCATTAAAAAAAGGGTTGCTAAGCAATGAGAGAAGTAGTAGTTGGGGAGGAAGAGGATCTTTTTCATTTGATTTACCCTATATATCATCATGATCTAGAGTGTCCCTGGGAGGTTCCCACACCTCATTATCATTTTTCTTATCTTCTTCTTCATTTGCACGAAAAATAAAAATAAGGGGACCAACTAAGGAAATTTTCTAGAATCAAAATAGCTAGTAGCACCTCCCACTAGCCACCTAAAATATCCTCATGTATGTAATGAAGAGGAGAAGCATTAAAGAGAATGATACAACCAACCTCATTAATCATGACCTATTCTCTCAATTAGGGATAATCCTATGAGTGGTCCTCTTAATTTCCTAGAGTAGAGAGGCTACATCTAGGATGGTTCTTGTAAGAAGGGGAGCAACCTTTAGAGGAAGAGGGAGACAGATTAACTTTGGTTAAAAAGGGGCATTACCCAATAGTCAAGAAGCACCTATAAGTGATCCAACTCAAGTGAAAAATTATTAGCTTGCACTTGAATATATAGTAAAACATTAAAACTAATCATAGCTTTAGCATAAAGCAAAACATGACAATCCATAAAATAATTGGAAAAGATAGTAATTTTTTTATCTTCACATATGATAAATAAAATCTCTACCCTACAAGAATGATAAATATAAGTTAGTTTCTTTGGGATGTGAGGCCAAACCCCTAAAAGAACCATATTCCATGATTATTTTTTTGTGTGAATTGCTTGAAAAATCAAGTATCCAAGTCCAAATATAAGTAAGTATTTTGGCATTTTAGTTTTCATACTAGCTTAAGTCTTTGGTGTTTTTACTATTTTTAGTACTTAGTAAAAATAGTAAGTCTATTTTTGGGAAGCTAGACCTGGTCACGCTACTTCAGTAGTGTTAACTCAGTTGAGGCGTTGGGTTGGTAAGGTTTGAATATTTTAATATTGTATTTCCTCTCTTGAAAGTGAATTAAATTTATTTATTTATTAACCTTAAGTTAAGGGTTAAAGGGGACATGATGTTGTACCTTGGCCCTTAGTGGAATAACTTCAAGTTGTTTTAAAAGATACAAATGCACTTTTGAATGTTGGATAAGAGGGGGATGCCTAAGGGGTGAAAGTGAATTTTAAAATGTAATTTAAAATTAAATTCAAGGTAAAAAGGGTGTAACATTTGGAGGGAATCATATCCAAACCTAATTTCACCCTAATTTCTCATTGCGAGATTATAGCTTCATTTTAGAGCCTCATTTTGAGTAGGCTGAAAATGGTTGCATAAGGAGATGTTAGAATCATTACATAGGTCTATAAAAAGGTATTGAGGACAAAAACCCTTGGCATTGAGGAGCTAGTTTCGGTAGTGCAATTCCTACCCTTGCTGGTTGAGGTGTGGTTCCAACCAGGGATCACTTTCAAAGCTTCATTGGTGCAGTTTCAATCAAACAAGATGAAGATATTTGAGTATTTTTTATGGTGGTCAATTGGATTTTGGTTTGTGGTAGCATAGTATCTTTTTGGTGTGAATTTTCAAAGTGTTTGGAGTGGTTTCAGTGATTTCTAAGCATTTTGGCAACTAGGTCTAAATATGGTTATTTGTACATTTCTCTTAAATGACTTGGTTTCTCATTGTGGGTATTGGTTCTAAAGAAGTCTCTCATGTAGTTACCTCAAATCATGTGTTTGTATGAATTTTCTAAGAAAATTTTGATTTATTAAAGCAAGTTGACTTCTTTAGCTAGGTGCCTAGTTTGTGGGTAATTTCCATATTGATTTTGTTGAGCTATAGGTCGATCCAAACATTTGTGGAGGTCTATAATCATTGGTTCTTAGCATTGGATAGAAGGGGATTTGCTGCTAATATCAATGGAATTGTTCATTACACATTTGGAGATTCTTTTGTTGTTGTTTGCACACATTTCCAGGTCTGAAAAGTTTATTTCTAAGTCTGATATATGCTTGTAAAAGTCAAAAAAATTCTGTTATGATATTAGAGGAATATATGTTGAGTTTCATCATAGTGCAAGCATGTTTACTTTATTTTCTACACTTTATGTTATCTATGTTTATGCAATCTTGAAAAAATGAATGATAAATGAAACTCAATGCAAAAACACTTTCAAACAAAACACAATTAGCAATTAGAAAACTCAGAAAAAATAAGGGTCATTCATTAAAAAAAAAAATCTTGATGTCTTACAATCTCTTTGTCTATCTTAGGGGTAACCTGACTAGACTTGTCTTACGGTCTTTTCTTTTGGTGATAGGGGTTCTCCTCCTTGTGGGGTTTGTTTCTATCACTTGTCTTTTGTGATAGGAGTTCTCCGCCTTGTTAGATTTGTTTCTATCACTTGTCTTTTGTGATAGGGGTTCTCCTCCTTGTGAATTTTATTTTTATCACGTGTCTTTATATTTTCTTACCATATTGTCTCTAGCATAACACAACTTTCTAGTCATACCTATCAACATTGTCTTTTTATATAATTAGATTTTATCATTTCTACTTTTTTCTTTTTATCTAACGTGTTTTTCTACAACTAACATGTTTGTGGTGAAATTGTAGTCATCTTTACAAGATAGAAGACCCATGTCCTCTTTGGTTCAACCTTTCACTCTCATATATAGGATCAAAGACCTACATCCTCTTCATCCTGGGTATATTCTTTTTAACCTATTTCTCTAGTTTAGCTTACATCTATTAGAAAACATATGCTCGCTAAAGTGGGGGAAAAATATAATGAAAAAAATTACATCCTATGCAATTTCCCATTCCATAGCCTCCCTTTTAGAATAATAAAATTTGATAATGCAATGTCTCCTCCACCTAATCTTAATGTTGTCGCTAACCCCTTTAGTTTCAGTTGTTAAAGTGAACTTTTTTTGTGGAAAACCACGTGATTCATATATGTCTGCATGCTATGCAAACATCCTGAAAAGATTCCTGACTATATAATCATTGGGATGTTACACTTCTTTCCTTCTCAAGAATTTTAACGCCTATGCACCTTGCAGATGCACTGAAAATACCCCTTTTCATGCCTTTTTTCCTTTCAAACCTCCTATTCTCTCATTCATTCATTTTATTCGATCTCTCATTCACTCTAGCTCATTCTTTCACTCTTTCCACTCTCATTCTTTCATTCTATCAAGATTTATTGTACTCTTTCTCTCTACACTAGCATCTTGGAACTCTTGGAACATCTCAAATGTCGCATGCTCTTCCTTTCAACATAACTGTTTTGCTAAAGGGAGGGTAACTAAATTATTTTTTATTGCATTATTGTATTGAGTAGCATATTGTTATTCTAACTTATCTATCTATTCGCTTTTATCTTGTCTATTTTATTTTATCTATCTCTATCTATCTAGTTGTCCATGGAGGTGGGAACACATACATGGAGGTTTGACTAAGGAAATACCCTAAAACAGCCCCAACCTTTTCCTTGTTTCCATGTGTGTAGGTTTTGAAGTTGGAGCATTGTAGGAGGCTTCACTTCTAGGCCTCTTGTGAGTTTCTTTCTTCCTTTCCATATTTTCATTTTCATTTCATTTCATTGAGTTCATGCTTGTCATTATCATTATTCTATTATTTCTATTACACTGTTATTTTAAGTTCATCTATGAAATTTTGGTTTCTAAATGGTTAGTAAGTTCATTGCTATCTTCGATAGTAAACTCTTTTTCGGTCTATACTAGACTACAATGTGCCATGGGGACGTTCGCTCATCGTGTTATCATCCTTGGCTGAGAACCTGTCAGTTTTCTCATGAGACCCCTGCAACTTACTCTTTTGGTCTCTAAAACTCTTACCCTTTGATTCCACACAAAACACAAAGTATAAAATAAACTCCCTTTTTTCTTTCCATCCCATTCACCTAAATATTGATCCCTAAGGTAACCGAGAAACTTTTTACCTTTGAGATCACATCATTTTGGGGTGTCAAATTTCCTTCTCTACATTTCCTATGTATATTTATTAGTCATTCTCCACCTCTAACCCACTCATGTGTAGCTACTCTCATTTTATCTCTTCATGTAGCCTTGCACATGTTATCATACACATTTTAAAATACCTAATAAAAAATTTAGAGACCTATGTAAAATAATATATAATCTTCATGTCTAGCCTACTTAACCCTTAAATGCACCACATTAGCCTCATCCTTTGAAGATTATTGTACAAGTTTCTCCTACCTCAAAAATAGCATTAAGAGGTTATTATTCTTTCTCTCCCTTTCCTACTTTAGATCATAATGATGTTACTCATACTTACGGAACTAGAAAAATTATCCATCTCACCCAAAACATCTCGTAAACTTCATACTCCTATTATGGTTCATTGTGATCCTCTTCTTACTCATTTTGTGGTTTTCAATGCTTATCCTACTACTACTACTTTTCATTCCCACAATATAATGAAATTAAATGGAATATACCAATCATCGTTTCATTTATTTTTACTACTACTATTGTTCTCCTTCCACCAAAAAAACCTAAATAATATGATCTCAATAGAAAATATAAGCCAAAAAAGCTAAAATATCCTTTAATATCTCCTTTAGACCTCTCATTCTCTCAAGTAAATCCTTTGATATCAATTGTAAAGGATTTATATTCAGCCATATCTCTAATTCATTAAACTTATTTATATGATAGAATCTATATAAGATATATATTTTTCCTTGTTTTAATTTCCACTTTATTCTATTATTTAGGAATCCCTCCCACTAATTATAGTCATGTCACTCTCAATACACATTTTCATGTCATGACTAGTAAAATAAATTTTAATCTTATTATTGGAATTATTATGGCTCAATAAAATTCATGTCATCCCTTCCATCCTTCATCAATTCTTAAAGTTAATGTATTACAATAAATTTATAATATATATGCAAATGAATCCTCTTTCTAATATTATCAAATAGATAAATCTCAAGCTCTATTCAATCCAACAACATTTATTTCACCTCTTTATAAAAATTTTACCATAGAGGGCTTAACACCTAAAATTTCTTCAAAAACTTCTACTTCATCTATGACTCCTCCAAGTGATACAAGAATATCCCTCATCCAAATTCAAGTGGGATACATTCTACCTTCATTACACATCCTCTATAGGATACAAACCATCTCTTTTCCCCTCTTGAAACTTTTAAACCCTTTTTTGGGATGAGTGGGGCTCTTTGGACTTTACTTATCATTTTTCTAAAAATCTCAACTCTATGTATATAATATTACCACTTTATAACTTGAAACCAAAAAATATTGCTTACCTCCTCCTAGGGTTGTTTGGAATTTACCCCTAATTTCTCTAAAACTCTCCTCTCTATGTATCTAATACTTCCACTTTATAAATTGGCCCAAAAAATTATTGTTTACCTTCTCCTAAGGTTGTTTGGACTTTACCACCCTTCTTTTAAAACTCTCCTCTCTATTTACCTAATACTTCCACTATAAATTGGCCCCAAAAATTATTTTTCACCTACTCCTAAGGCTCTTTGGAATTTACCCCTCCTTTTCTAATAACGGTAAATCTCCTCTCTAATACTACCACTTTCAATTCAGGGTTATGGTTTGACGGCCTGGTTTGGGGGTTTAGTGGCATGGTGGTGGGGGAGGCTTAGCCCTCCCACAAGAAGGTAAGTCCCCACTATTCTCCTCTACATTTGTCCACATTTTTTGCCTCCTTGATGTGTGTTATGTGGTGGTGTGTTTGACTCTATGTGGTTTTGAGTTTTGTTTTCCTTTATTGCTTTCTGGCCTGAAAGGCCTTTTGGCCATGTGAAGTGAAATAGAGGGGGGCATGCCCCCCTCGAGCCCCCTGGGTCCTCCGCGGGGGATGTGGGGTTGTTAATGATATTAAACACCCCAAATCTTTTAGTGATGTTGTTGCAAGTGATCAATCATTTTGTCTGGGAAGTGTGAAATTTGTCTTTGACTCTATAGGTGAAGTAGAGGCTTTTGGTATCAATAGAGGACCACAAGATAGGCTTCCTCTGGACACCACTGTGATTGCTCCTAATGTATAAATGCTTGATTCTATTCTTAAAGAAAGGGGTAGGATATTAAAGGTCACATTTTTCATGGTTGTTGTTAACCTAGATAGCCTCCCTATGAGAAAATACCTTGATAACTGGTTTAACTCAATGTGGAATTAAAAAACTTAATGTTCAAATTTCTTTGTGTAGAATGATACAAAAGGTTTTATTCTTAATTTATTTTAAAACCCATGACATGCAAGAAAAAATCTTAAAGAAGTCATACTGGAGCATTAAAAATTCAGTCTTTATGGTTCTTTCTTGGACTCTAGGAGAATATTGTGATGAAATCCTCACCCTGTCAAGCCCTAGGTGGTTGTTAATTAAGAACATCCCTTAGGATCTATGGTCCTTTTTCTCACAAATTGTTGATCCATTTGGGAATGTGATCAGGGTAGATAGGCCCATGGTCACATTACCAAACTTAAACGTGAGGGTTCTTGCCCCCTTCAACCCAAGGGTGGAGTTATCTAGTAATATTGGACTTAAAATCAATGATTCCATCCACCTTTTCCTTGTCAAAATCCTTTGTGGCCTTGGTGCATGCTATCTCTATAGGAAAGAGGGACATTTGAGGAAAAAATATCCTTTAATCCAGGGAGCTAGTGCATGACCTAATACCATGCCTCCTGAGGGCTTTGAGAAAGTGGCCTCCTTGATTGAGGTGGAGGCAGCCTCAATTTCTCTTTTTGTGCCTCTTGATGGCTCAGAGGCTCCTCCTATTGATCCCTTTCCCTCGAGCTCATCTCTTGAATTCCCCCACCCCTTCTAGTGTCTCCCACTCTTCACCTTATGCTCCCCTCATTTCTCCCACCGCTTAGTTTGGTTGCCAACCAATGGTCTCTGCCTGCAATCCCCTTTGTCAGCCAACTTTCATATAGCCAACCAGGTTCTATCCCCTCCTCCATTAGTCCATTTCTCTAGATCTCTTTCTAATGCTCTAGTAGACACTATAAAGAAGAATGAACAATAATTAGCTTTAGAAAAAAATATGAAAAAAGGTGAAAAACTAAAGGAAAATAATTAAAAAATAGAAGTTTTTAAAACCTATGTGAATGGTGTGGTGGTTGATGAAGAAAATGTGATAACTAACATTCAAGAATGTGAAAATAAGAAATAAAATGAAAGCCCCTCCATGGTAAAAACTTAATTTCTAAATTTGAAACTAGTAAATCTTGTAAGATTCCTTCAGGATCCAACCATAAAATGTTGAATCTTGAGACCAATGTAGTTGTCTCTACCCTGGGTGGAGACAAGGAGACCATCACAGAAAAATGTGGTGGTTCTGGTGCCACACTGACTGAGGACACTCTTGATTCACTAAATGACATGGTCAAGAAGTGGGTTGTTGACAAGGTTTCCCGACTACAAAAACTATGTCCCCAAATCCTCTTCAGACCAGTGAATCTGTAGGCCTTATTGGGTTTCCTAAGGGTGAGGAGACCACTAGAAATAAATTGGACCTCCCCAATGAGTTGTGTAGGGGCGACAGTGTTTCAATATGGTGTGTCCCATGGTCTTCCTTGCAGCACAATGCTTGGGTTTGTGACATGGTCTAACCGCCTCCTATGGATCTTAACTAACACTTGTATTGAGCATTGATAGGTCGATCTTTTGGTGTAATGACAAGGACAAAAATTGGTATCAGAGTTGTTCATAGGTTCAAACCCCATGCTTGTGCTAGGGGAGATTGTTGCAAGATGGTGTGTCCCTTGGTCTTCCTTACAACACAACACTTGGGTTTGTGACATGGTCTAACTACCTCTTGTGGATCTTAACTGACACTTGTATTGAGCATTGATAGGTCAATCTTTTGGTGCAACGACAAGGCCAATAGACAACTTGTTAGTAGAAAAGGACTCTTCCCCATCTAGGGAAGTTGCTGATATAAATAATGAGGAGGGCCAGAATACATCAAAAGATCTTGTGGGGGAACCCATCTTCTAAAGAACCTAAGAAAAGAGGAAGGAAAAAAGGTAGTACCCTTGCAATCTACAAAAATGCTATAGGAATCAGCAAGGGAAAGAGGAAGAAAGCCAATATAGTACTAGTTGTTCCCTCCCCTAAAATATTGGAGAATGAAGAGAATGTAATCAAATACTTTGAAATGTTCAAGAATGCTAAAGAGCCCTCTACACCCAAAATTATAAATGATAGTTAACTACACTTACTGGAATGTTAGGGGACTTGAATCCCCTAATTGGAAATATGTGGTAAGAAGATTTCTCAATCTAGATCAGAATAAGGATTTTGTGTTTTTGCAAGAAATCAAGGTTGTAGGTTTTATGCTTGAGACTAATTTGAAGTTCATCTAGGGTAATTCTTTGGCTTTGACCTCCAACCATGAGAAAGGTAGGGGGTGTTTCCATCCTAGTGGCTAGTAAATGGAACCATTTCTCACTAGCTCGAGTGTCTCTCCCTACAACAAAGTTGTGTGGGCCACTTTTGAAAGGGGTGATGCCAAATTTGGTATTTTCTCAATCTACACACCTAATGATTACCTTGGGAGGTGTGAACTATGGAAGTGGCTAATTAGGATCCTAGAGATCCCTTGGATTATGGGAGGGGAATTTCACATGATTGAGAATGGGGAAGACAAAAAGGGTGACATTAGTATGGAATGGAAAGGTAATGAGAAGCATCATTGGTATAGAATGAAAAATAAGCTTAACATCCTTGACCCTCTTGAAGGGATGAAACAAGAAAGAAATGGTGTGTGATTCTGCTAGTGTAATGCCCAGAAAGGTGGCAAAAGAATTTACAATAGATTAGATAGGTTTTATTCTAACAGAGACTACTGTAGTTTTGAGCCTAGCAATGATGGTAGCAAAGTATTGTTTTATCCCTACACCTTATTAGACCATCATCCAATCAAGGCTAAGATAGCCATAAATAATGGAGTCAAGATTCACCCCAAGAGTAGGGACAACTTCATCCTTAACACTAGGTTGTTGAGGGACAAATATTTGCTTGAGGTTGTAAATACCCTCAAGGGTATCAATACATGGATGCTAAAGGACTCTGACCCCAAAGAGAGATGGAATCACAATGTGAATGCTTGGAAGTTTATCTTTCAAATTGTAGGCAAGAAGAAAGCAATCGATTGAAGGAGAGAAGAGAAATACCTTCAAGATGAGCTCCTAGTTGCTGAAAAAAGGATTTAGGAGAACCCTATAGATGAGCACCTCTATGAGGAGCTCAACAAAAGAAAATCCTCTCTAAGAAGGTTAGAAACAAGTAAAATTTAGGGATTGAAGGTTAGAGCTAAACTCAATTGGTTGAGCAATGGGGATAAAGGGTCAAATTTCTTTTTCAAATACATAAAAGAAAAAGGCTTAAAGGAGCATATTGATTTAAGATTTGTCATAATGGTGTGACCCTGCCAAATTAGGAAGACATTTTGCATCAATTCACACTATTCTTCAAGGACCTTTTTAGGTCTGAGGACAGTGGAGAAGGCTATCAAGAAGTAAGAAAAATAATTAAGAGACTAATACCTGGAAAAATTACTAATGAGGATAGTGCCCATCTCGCCACTCCCATATCTAAAGAGGAGATAAAAAAGTCATCCTCTCAATGAGTAATGAAAAGTCTCATTGGATTGATAGGATTCCTATTGAGTTTTACAAGGTATTCATTGATTTGGTTTGTGAGGATCTCCACTAGGTCTATTTGGATGCCTTTGCAAAAGGGTCATTGGGAACATGTATCAACCAAGGTCTTATTAAATTGCTACCAAAAGAGGGGGATAAAAACATGATTAAAAACTAGAGACCTATCACTTTGTTGAAGGTTTCTTACAAATACTAGAAAAATTCTTATCCCTAAGACTTACGAACATCCTCCCTAAATTCATAATCCCTACTCAAACAGGGTTTATCAAGGGTAGATATATCCTTGAAAACCTGATAACTAGTTGGGAAGCTCTTGATTGGGCTAAAATATCTCAACAAAATATTACAATGCTTCTCTTGGACTTTGAGAAGGCTTATGACAAAGTTGAATGGTCTTTTCTAAAGATGGCTTTGGAGGCCTTTGGGTTTCCTCTAGAATTTTCAAAGATGAATGGAACTCTCTTGAAAGATGCTTTTGCCTTGGTGGAGGTGAATGGAACTAGGTCTGATGCTATTTAGTTGGAAAGATCAATCAGATAGGGGTGCCCAATTTCTCATGCCCTATTTTTAATTTCTTCTAATGCTCTCTATTACTTACTAAAAAAAAAATAGTATGTCTCCCAAAGTGAAAGGCTTGATACTACCTAACAATGGTGAACTACTAAATATTCAATTTGTTGATGAAACCTCTATCTTTGTGGAAATGGAAGAGGACAATTTCAATAAACTAATGACAAAACTTGAACTTTTATGTCTTGCTTCTGGGGCTAGGGTCTCAAAGGAAAAATCCATTTTGTTAGGATGGCTTGATACCCCTCCTGAATGGTTGCAGAAGTTTGACCTCCAATGAGGGGGTCCCTAAAAGCAGGTTAGATACTTGGGGATCCCCTTTTTAGTCTCACCCAATCTCAAGGACATGTGGAAGTCGTTAAAAGAAAAAATTGATAAGAAAATTGATGGTTGGAACAGGAACTACTTGTCTCTTGCTAGGAGGATTCAGGTCTACCAAAAAAAATTGTCTTCCTACACTGTGTACTTTGCTTCAGTATGGTCCTTCAACAACTACCAAATTAGTGAGGTCCAAAAGAAAATTGGGAATTTTCTATGGTCTAATGGGAAAGGTAAGAAAAAATTGCACTCTGTCATATGGAAATGGTGTTGTCTGGAGAATTCTAATGGTGGTTTGGGCCTTAAATATTTGAAGAAGCATGGTGTAGCTCTTGCTGCAAAATGGATTATCAAGGCTCTAGATGGAGATGAAACTTGGAAAGTTCTAATTAGAAACAACATTTCACAAGATTTCCCCAAACTAGAAAGGTCATGGAAGGGTCTCCCTTTTAGTTATCTTGTCATCATCAAATACTCAAGATTACCTACAATTTCACTGGTTCTTAGGAGCATTTGGAAAGCCTGGGAGTCCATAAGGGATAAAATCACTTGTCCTCTCTTATTTGATCCTAGCTACAACTTGATCCACCTAGGAAGGTCTATTCGGTGGAATCTTGAGCATCATGGGAAGCCCCTGGCCTTGTTGTAGGGATGCTCAACAAAAAAATGGAACCATGAGGGCATCGAGACCTTTAATAGCATTTTCAAGGATGGTTCTTTGGTTGCCTCAGATCAGCTAAGGGAATATTATGGGTTACCTCCCTCTAACATCAAGACTTACTCTATTATGAAAGAATCCTTTCAAGGTTGGATTAACAAATCCCATGTTGGAAATTGGAAGGATGTGTTGGATGATGAATTACTCTGAGAGGGGGGGTGAATCAGAGTAATGTACAAATTTAACTTTTGAAACTTGAAATGCAAATATAAATAATGACTTTGGAAACAACTAAGAAATTTTAAACAAAATGATTTTTTTGAGTGACTTCACAAACTGTTGTTAAAGCATTATATATATTGTTCATACAAAATTGATTGAACATTCTCTATATAATGCTTTTGATTCACAATTTATGACAGACTAAACAGTCTAGATTAAACAACATACATTCATGATAGATTGAACTCTATACTTTGAAACCTTTCAGAATGAAACATAAACATGTATTAGAGCATTGCATGAAGTTATTTTGACATATTACAAAATGAAAACCTAAACAAGTTAAGCACAAACCACACAAAAGAGAAACATAAAACTTTGACGAGTGGAAAACCCTCTTAGGGTAGAAAAACCACTCCAAAATGCCTTACAGGTTTAAATCAAAACTAATTACAATATTTTTTAGAGCACCAACTATGTGACAATGGTGGAGCAACAACTCAACACCAATTTTTGAAGTACCAACTCCAATAACAAACTGAAACACCCACTTCAAGTTAGGAGCACCAACTCCTTTTGAAAAATATCTTTATGAAATTGCAAACTGTTAGGACCTTATAACTGCACTTAATGTTTGCAGTCACAAAATCTCAACAGAGTACAAATATATGATTTTCAATAATTTCCATTACAAAGTGTACTGAGTATAATAGTACAAAAGAATAACCTCACTAAAATTTGAATGTAATCTTTGTATTACAACCAAAGATATAAACTCTCTTTTATCATTTTTTCAAATGCAAAAATATCACTGTTAAAGCCCTTTCAAAAAAATCTTTGTTTTTAACATCAAAACCCTCATTTTCAAGTAATGGCTAAAAGCCATACATTTATACAACAAATGAATACAATTTAAAAAAAAAATGTATGCTGAATAACTAATAACTGTGAAACCCTTGAGTGAAGAACTCGAGTTATGCAACACTGAAACCACTTTCTTTAAACCTTAATCATATTCAGTTATGTGTTTAAGAGACATAAGATCTTCCAGATTTGAGAACAAATACCTATCATGGTGGCCAAAAACTGAATAAAAATCTCATATAAACTTCCATATTTACCTTCATCTCTAGCTGCAAGTCAACCAACTTTCTTCCTACTTCTTCCTTCATTCTAACCAACTCGAACAAGAGTTCACCAAAAGCTCAAAAATAGATCTGTAATTTTTGTTTAAATGATGGCTAGGGTTTCTCAATTTTCTCCTTCGAAAAACTTTATTCTATCCTTTGTTCAACAAAATAATCATTTGGAGTCTGCAAAAAAAAAACAATGAATATGATTTTAAGTACGAGATACCCATAATGTTGTCGTTATCAAGTCAATCTATCAACATGTTCACTATTGTCCACGTGAGTCATGAATGCCTTCGACTGTTTCAAGTTTCCCAATGTCTAGGCCGATACAAATAAACATTCATATGAACATTATGTACTATAGTAAGCCCGATGATAATTTAATATCATATGCAAAATGTGAAGGGCTCGATCAATAATAAAGACAAGTATTTGTGAAGACCAATGCTAAGCCAAAGTCCAAGTATTCACCTTTGTGTATCAACCAAGATGTATAATAATGTGTGCTAGAAAACTTCACACAAGGTGAAGCACATCTTTTTAAATACTTTGTGAATACAAAAAAATCTCATAACTGGATTTCAACATTATCTTCATCTGTATATGCCTTATCAATGCCATGTAATCACTGAAATCAGAACATGCCAAACAACCTGTATGAAAGAATAACCCCATGTGATATATATCCTCTGCACATGAATCCAACATGATCAATACCACAAAACAAAACTGAAAGTAAACCATCCAAATCAATATCCACAAAGTACTGAATATGCCAAGTACTGAATACAATAGTAACCAAATGCACCAAGTACCATAATGCCAATGCCAAACCAAGTGACAATCAATCAATTTTTGACATCAAGGATAAATATTCCACAAAGAGAAAGTCAACAAGATGAACCTATTGAGCTCCTATGCAAAGGCTCTCTCTCTCTCTCTCTACATGAGGTCAAAACAAAAATAATTAAGGAGATCCTTAACTCTTTCACCCCCACTGATTATCTCAACAAAATTTGGAGGACTAACATTGTGGATAAAACTTGGAAAAACATTTTTTTGTTTTTTGTGGCACAATAATTTAGATGCAAAGAAAACTTTCTTCAAATGGCTTGTCTTACTGTAAAAAGTTCCTTTTAAGTTGAAAAGCAATGATATTGATATCTTTGAAATCTATAGGGTACCTGAAACTATTTTCTATATATTTTTTGACTGTTTTTATGCTAATGAAATCTAGAATCTATTCTAGAACAGTAATGATAGTTGGAACTTAAATGGAAAAGTTAATTGGAAAGGTATTCTTTTGGGCTTTGATAGAAAGATGAGTAAAGAATTACACTTGTTTTGGTTCTTACTTATAACTGAAATCATGTGGATTATTTGGAAGTCAAGGATGATGACAGATATAGTGGAGTTCGGAGGTTGCTTACTGAGTCAAATAAAAGACTCACACTCTTCAATGTTACATTGCAGGTTGTGGCCTCCATGGAGATTGTTGAGGAAAAAATTCGTAAGCTTCTCAAAGATGGAGCAATACTCATTCACCAGAAAGAAGTCATGTACATGCACCCTAATCTGATAGTGTTTATGCAGGCATTGGAGGCTCTTAAAGAAGAGTTCAAAGAGCAGGCTAAAAAAGGGAAGAATGCTCAGGAAAACAAAGAGCCCATGTTCAGAATTTCCAATGATGAGATTGAAGAAGGGTTATCCAACGAGGAGCTTGACACTGTCAGAACCCTGGTAAATTGAGGAGCCATGGAGGACTAAAAATAAAAATAGGTAATTTCTACCATGGAACTATCAAAGGGAAAATTTTGCAAATTTTTATGGGACAGTATAGTGCTCATCAACAAGAATGAGACCGGGTATGGATATTTGTGGCTACAAGGGAAACCCAATAATGTTCATGCAAGCACTCAAGGCTTGCCAAAAGGAATTCAATGACTAGGCTAAGGTAAGGTAATTGGTATACATACATGAGGTTGAGGGGGTCTTTTCCAATGAATAACTTGATGCAGTCAACACACTTATCAACTGGGCTGCTAGGGAAGAATTCAACAAGAGCATAAACTTAGAAAATGAAAACTAAGTTTAACTCTATATCTATCTTTTTCTATAACCAGACTCAATGTTTTTATTCCTAAGTTATGTATAGCATGTACTTTGCAATGAGTATATTTGTGTATTTTTTTGTATAGTATGCTTGGAAAGGTTAATCCATGTCAATCTTCTAAACTATATAGCAAGTTGTGTTGCTCCATGTAGATTGGGAAAATATTCAGTATATATGTTGATATGAAATGTATGAATATGTTGTAAGAAGTTGTTCACTCTAGTATTAATTAAAAAAAGAACTTCCACTTTACAAATTTACCGCCATACTTATGGTTTACCTCCTCAAGTAGATTTCATCATCCAATCTTATTTAAAAATCACTACCTCTTTTTACCCTCTTTTTAAAATGCCTCTACCTGTTGATCTCATCTCATTCAAAATTTTAAATTCAAATATAATATCTTTACCCTCCCCATGTTCCCCAATCTACCCTATAATAGTATTTCCTCTTCTTTCAAAGATATTATATCTAGTTATTTTGCAATAACTTTCCCCTTCATTTTATCATTCCTCTTCACTAAAGTTTATTCAATAAAATAAGCATCCTATCTCAAATACCCTAACATCTTCAACTAAAAAATAATTTTCTATTTTTCCTAGTACTACAAACACTTCTTTCTTTTCTCGTATACTTGGAATAGTGTATGCCAATGGGTAAATAGTATTTTAATATAACTAATAAATACGTATAATATTGAACTAGACAACTAAGAGGGGGAGTGAATTAGTTGTCACCAAATTAAACCCTTAAATCATTTACCAAAACAAGATCTTGATATTACTTAAATGATTAAACATTAAGTGCAAGTACAAAAATTGAAAACCATCACATAAACACAATAACACCAATTTTACATGGAAAACCCAATGAGGGAAAAACCACAGTGAGGATTAACTCACACTATAGAGAATATCAAAATTGATTACAAAAATGCTAACTGCCAGAAACAAGGCTCACTACCTAAAATAAGGACTCACTGTTTGGAACAAGGACTCACTATTCATAGGGATACAACCTGGAGATACAAAAGATGGCTAACTACTAGAATATAAAATTTATGGCTCATTGCCAAAAGTATGAACTAATGCAATACACCTTCCATATACAAAATTTGGTTCCAAATGAAGCACTGTATTAGTAGTACTGTTTCTCCCAACAATTGCTCAATAAATTTGTTTTGGTATTCAACTAATAAATCATTTAGGCTCACACCATGCACATATGCTCGCATTACTCACACATACACACTCTACTATCTTCACTTACTACTCTCCTTCACATTCCTCAAAACATCTCCTATATATATAATTATATGTTATTCATCAATTAGGTCGGGATCATATAAGATTAGCACATTTCTTATCCATGTAGTACATCATATTAAGTTGGTTAAGATCTATACAAAACATCCATAAAAAATAACTAGTCTCCATAATGTATTGCATACGCTAAGTCGACCAAGATCTCGAATATAGATGTTTGAGTGAGTCATAATGACATAGTTAGATATCAAAGTCATAGATTTTCTTGTGGTAGAATCCAAACCCAAAAACCAACACACTGGATCATAGATAAAGAACATCTTCAATAGGGAATAACTTCCAATAAACGTTTCATACATTTGGTACTTTTTTGACATCAATGACAACCTATTGACATGAATGACAACCATTTGATGCAATCCAATTTCCAACAATCTCCCCCTTTGCCATTGATGGAAACACAAGATGTGAAAATCCAACAACAACATCCTTTGTAGTTCTCCCCTTTGATGAGTTGTAATGATTTTCATTCTTTTCACATGTTCTCTATCTCGCCCTTTCATATCAATGGCAAAGAAAGAAGATTTATTACCCCCTTACTCCAAAATTTTCTACACAAAAACAATATTCAAAAATGATATAAAAAATGGTTCTTTACCTCAATCCTTCTTCTCCTAAAATATCTCGATGTATTTTTTTTTTAATTTTGGAAGAAAAATACTTCTAGGAATCCACTTCCAATTTGATGTTTACACAAATACTGTTGTTCATCACTATCGAATCAATTGGTTCTAGAAGAGTATTTGGGATAGTGATATTTTGTTCATTCTTCTTAGCTTCCACCAGGAGATCGGAAAGTTTTTCCAATTTCAATTCAATTATTTCTTTGACTTTCGAAAATTCCTTCACAATACTATCCCTCTGTACTAGAATGCCTGCAAGTTCATACCATAAGGAATTGATCCTTTTCTTCTACGCTCCATCCTTGTCATTAAGGATATTATATGTTTTCCCAATAGAATCTAGCTCAAGCTCAATAGCATCGATTTTTTCTCTATAGTTTTTGATAGTAGTAGGCCACGAGACACAATACCTATACACACTATTTACACTTTTGATGCATGTCTTCAATTCATTTATGCTCTCATTCAATCTCTTTTGTGCATTTCTACACATTTCTTCCATAGCCAATTAAATCTCATCTTTTCCTTTTGTTTCTCTAGGTGGCAATACCTTTAGTTTGTCTTCAATCTACTCAATCAATACTTCTCCAGTAAAATGTTTGTCAATTAGCTCAGATTAATATCAATATGAATTATTGTGAACCCTAATCCAAATACCTGCTAAACACAACAAATGAATACATTAGGAGATCAAATGCAAGCAAGAATAAGGATTCCCCATGGAATCCATTTACAAAGTTTTAAAATAGGAAATGAGACAAGAATGAAATGAAAGAGCAATAAAGCAAACTAAATCCTATTGAAACCAATGCAAACTCTTGATCCCATGGGGGAATTGGTGCCAATTTGATGTGAAAACTGACCCTTTCCCAACTCCAATTATGCAAGCTTGATGAATGTTGATGAATGATCCACTTTGATGAAGGATGGTAAGTGCTTCAAGACAAAAATATGCATAACCTAGCTATAGAACTCAATGAGATGGATGAAGATTGCTCTAAATTTGAGTATAGTAAGTTTACTCAAATTGTGGATGATAAAATGAGGATATGAGCTCTTTATTTATAGGATTTCAAGATGGATGAATGTCCAAATTTGAGCAATGTGGGACTAACATTCATCCAATGATATGGTGCCACTTGTCAATCTATGAATGGATGGAGGATGTGCAAGTTTTGAAGAATGTACAAAGAGGGGGGAGATTCAAATTCAAAATATGGCTTGAAGGATGAGGTGAAAGGTGAAGCAAATGCACATGGCTCAAGAAAAGGACATGTAAGAGATTTTAAATGCTTTGTTGGAAGGACTTATTCCCACTTGGATTTTGAATTCAAATTAGGGGAATATTCCTTAAAAGATGCCTTGTTGAAGGAAAATAGAAATTTAATAAATCAAATAAGTCTATTTTCATGTGCAAGTTGCAAAATCTAGAGGATTTGAGTGATTAGGATTAGCATTAACCATGATTTTATTAATTTAAATGATGTTAGTTTATTTGACCATTTTGACTTAGATTTTAGGATTTAAATAACTCAAAATGAGAAAAGAATGATTTAGACTTAGTTAAATAAATATTTTTGAGTTATTTAACCAAAGGGGGTGATGTTAGATTAAATTAGATAAATGTTTGATATATTTAATTTAATTAGATTAACTTTAGAGATTTAATCAAATAAAGATAAGAAGATGAAGCAACCTAGATAATTACACAGAGACAATGATTTAATTAAATTGAGGGATTTATTTAATTAAAAGGGGAATTATGATGACTTTAATCAAATAAAGCTATTTGATTAAATGGTTAGATAGAGGGATAATTCAGGATGAGGCGATGTTAGTAGATCAAGATCGAGTGTGCGATATCAATTTGTATATTTTCTATGTCTACATTTTGTCCCTCTTTGAAGCGATGCACTTGTTGCGTTGCTTCAAAGAATAACCTTGCCATGATCAAAAGTCAAAATTTCTCTTATTTTTTAGATGCCTCACTATTGCCCCAGCGAAAAAGAATTATGCTGGTATACTACCCCCTCGAGAGATCGGGCGAAGAGGTTTGATTTGAGGGTCGATCTCTTGAAAAAGAGGTTCAAGATCAATTCAACCAAATATTTGATGTAGACAGGGTCAATTATAGTGTGAATTAGAAGTTCCTTTTGGTCTCCTCTCACTCCAGTTACGGCTTCGACCTCTTTGTTCTTCACTGACTTCATCACTGGAATGGGTCCATCATTACATAATCCTATAACTGTTGCAATTGCTTCATATGTAATCCCATAGGGCTTGTCGAAGATCATCTGATCACCTTGAATTCTACTTAGGACAAACCAAACAATAAATGCATCCAAAAAAGTATGGAAATTCGCTCCAAATGTCTAAACCCTTGTGCCCTAAACTCTTGACCTTTTGTATTTTCTCAACTAAAAGCAATCCCTCAGAATTTTGAATCTTTTCATGGTTAAATTCATTGATTTGTAGTTTACTTAATTTCTACAATTTGTTGTTGCAAAAATTGAAAATACCACCATTGCCTTTGACTTCATTGTTTCGACTTTTTTTTTTGTACTTTTGCTTGCCAACAACCCTAACTCCTTATCTCTCAGCTGCACTTTTCTCCTTAGCTCATTCAATTCATAATGTGAAAAATGACCACTCAACTTCCTTATTTAACTTGTCACTTTTAGGGTTTCATCCCAAAAAGGAATTTATTGCTTATGACATCATCATCAGTACTTTGCTCTGTTAGTACCTTCCCCTTAGTCGAATCTGCTAGATCAATTTTTGGATGATGAAGCCTTTGTACCAAAATCTAGGAAACAGACTCATTTCCACAATCTCCCTTTTCCTCAAGTCATGGTGCTTTTCTTGGATTCATCTAATTTTTCCCTAATTTTACATTTAGTGCCTTTTTATCTCTTAAGTTGCGAATTGCTTTATGAGATACACTGTAATCCAAGAAGAGCTCCACAATTTTCCTAATTTGCTTCTTTTCTGCCAAAATTTTCTCCAATGCCTTCAAAATAGAGATTCACATCACATATCCTTGTGTCATCGCATGACACGTCATATATCAGGGGCTTGTTAGATTTTTCTATGTATGCTCCCCCTGAAACCACTATTGGGTTTAGTTCTCAGAAGAGGTATCTGCATCGGATGCAAATATAGGATTATTTGATTCATCCTTGTTCTCAGATTCTTCCTTCTTTCTCTAGACTTTTGGCATCTTTCTCCTTACTTCTTCTGGATCTACCTTGTTCACAGGCTTGATCTTTTGTTTTGAATTAGTTTTCTTCCCAAATTTTCTCCTACAAAATTTTGAGATATGTCTTGGTTTGCTGCAAGTGTAGCACATAACATATCCTTGATCAAACAAATTTTCATTTATCCTTAACCTACACTTATTAGCCTTGTGTCCAAAGATATTGCATATTTAATAGTAGCCATGAAAATATTGAATCCTTATACTATTATTGAACCTATTCATCATCATTTAGCTTCTACATTCGGTAGCTCTATGTCCAAACTTGTTGCAAACATAACATTATCCAGCAAATAATCCTACATTCAGACTCATTCTATTCTGGTTCATCCTACTACATTTTGTTGCTCTATGTCCAAATTTATTGCATGAGAAACAAAAACCATTAAAAGATGGGTTTTTACCTTTGAGCATTAGGTTGTCGGATGGGAATCCTTCTGGTATTGTTCCTTCGGTTCTTGTTTTGATAATTATTGGCTTGAAATTTCCTTTGATTGTCCACTTGGTTAAGAATTGGTTTAGTCTTTGAACTTTGTCCTTCTTAAAGCCCTAGACCACCTTTATCCTTTTGCAGGTTTCTAAGATGAAATCAACTCATCAAGCATCGTAGAACTTGTCTTGAACCTTTCTTCATGAGCTTTCATTTTTTCTAGATTAGCTCTTAGGGTTACTACTTCTTGTTCAAGCTTATCACATTTTTCTAGTTGATAATCTCTTTCAAGCATCATTCCTCTATCTTGCTTTGTTCAATTGCCAATTTTAGATTATCTCCCACCCTTTTGCTCTCTTCAAGTTTCATTCTTAGATTCTCAATAGTCTCCTTCACTTCCTTTAGTTCTTGGTTAACTTCTTTATGTTTCAACTTGAACTTTCAAATGTGATTCCTTAGTTTCTGAATGCATTCATCTATTTGCTTGACATTTTCTTGCAGATCTTCATTTTTAGACTCTGAAGTCTTTGTTCTTAATTCTTCATCCAAGTCAAATCCCTTCACCATTTTGTTCAACCTAGTAAGATCTCCTTCAAGTTGTTAAACCCATTCCAAAGAATCAAGCTCTGATACCAATTGTTGAACTGGACAACTGAGGGGGGGGTGAATCAGTTGTCACCAAATCAAACCCTTAAATCATTTACTAGAACAAGATCTTGATATTGCTTAAATGATTAAACATTAAGTGCAAGTACAGAAACTGAAAACCATCACGTAAACACAATAACACCAATTTCACGTGGAAAACCCAATGAGGGAAAAACCATAGTGAGGATTAACTCACACTATAGAGAATATCAAAACTAATTACAAAAAGGCTCACTGCCAAAAACAAGGCTTACTACCTGAAATAAGGACTCACTATCCAGAACAAGGACTCATTGTCCACAAGGCTACAACCCGGAGATACAAAAGATGGCTAATTTCCAAAATATAAAAATTATGGCTCACTATCGAAAATATGAACTAATGGAATACACCTTCCTTGTGCAGAATTCAATTCCAAATGAAACATTGTATTAGTAGTATTATTTCTCCCAATAGTCACTCAATAAATTTGTTCTAGTCTTCTGCTGATAAATCATTTAGGCTTGCACCATGCACATATGCTCACATTACTCACACATACACACTCTACTAACTTCACTTACTACTCTCCTTCACATTCCTCAAAACATCTCATATATATATATATATATATATATGGGTGATCCCACAATAGTGGTTTACAATTATTGGCCAAACTAGACACTGAAATAATTTTATTTAACTGAATCTTCACTTTCAGGCACCTATAGCGACTAAACCGTGAGGAATTTGAAGATGATGCAAACTAGATTTTCATTAAATTTTGTCTGTAGATTCTAAATGTATTTTTTTCAAAAAATTTGGAATCATATTGCACTTATTTTTCCATCTCCCTCAAAAACTAGTTTTTTTCATAAAACAACATTTTTAAAAAGTGACGCTCACCGATATCTGTATAACTTTTTTTCCATGAAGGATAAAATTCTAATTCTTTCAATTTAGATTTGTAGCATCGATATCTAGTGCTTCCACTTGGTTAGATAGTTTTTATTGAATAATTTTTCTTTAATCAAGTTTCAAAGTGAAACCAATTACAAGTCAGACATAGCACAATCGTATAACGCGTAACTCTTTTTGTATGTATCGAAATTCAAATTTTTTTTGGGTTGGATCAAGGACTTCAATATCTGGTGCACTCATATTTTTCAATTTTTTTTTTTATAATCTGCTATTTTTCCACATGTGTAGAACAAAGAGTTTGATTTTTAGTGAAAAACCTATGTTTAAATTAAAACTAAAAAAGCAAATACACAATAAAACCAAAACATATTAAAATTATATTCATTAGATAGCTTGTTCTGAGGACTACCTAATTCCAGTTGGATATGTGAATTCTCCACCATTTTCATGTTCGAACCTAGCTTCGAAGTGCAAAAATTTAGGTTCTTTTTGTGAAGGTCAAAAATTAGGGAAATGGGGGGTTTGCTTGAACCAAGGGGGTTTGAGCGAACCCCCTAGGGTTCATTCAAACCCCCCCATAAAGTTTTTTCCATTTGAATTTTTTTTGTGCATGCATTTAATGGGTTCGCTTGCACCTTGGTTCAAGCGATGCCTTTTTTGGTTCGTTTGAACCAAGCCAAAATGTAAAATTTTGCCATGGGGTCATTTTTTACAAGTTTTCCTTCCTCATTCAAATTGTAAACCACTTTTGTGGGTTTACCTATATATATAAGTATATCTTATTCATCAATTAGTTCAACATCATATAAGCTTAACACATTCTTATCCATGTAGTACATCATATTAAGTTAGCTAAGATCTCTACAAAACATCTATAAAACATAACTAGTCTCCATAATGTATTGCATATGCTAAGTCAACCAAGATCTCAAATATAGTTGTCTAAGTGAGTCATAATGACATAGTTAAGATATCAGAGTCATAACTTGTCTTGCAATAGAATCCAGACCCAAAAACCAATACACTGGATCACAGATAAAGAACATCTTCAATAGGGAATAGCTTCTGGTAAACGTCTCATACATTCAGTACTGTGTTGACATCAATGACAACCTGTTGACATTAATGAAAACCATTTGATGCAATCCAATTTGCAACATATACTTCACATTATTAGGCCCATTAAATAAATATTATCCAACCAAAAAAATAAAACTATTCAAAAGTAATTTATCATACTTCAATAATTCCCATTATTGGATGATATGAAGAATATATAGTTATAATTCACATTATCAGGACCATTCAAAAAATTCCAACCAAAAAATAACAGTATTCAAAAATAATTCCCAATATAGAGCTAACATGCGTTTGTATTGTGCATATATCACAAGAACTTACAATGTAAGGTTTGAAATTTATTTATTTTTATAATAAATGAACATGGATTATCATATACAATGATTTTAGAAATAACAATAATTTATGTGATTTATTCTTATTAAATTATCTTATCGAAATAAATAAATTTAGCCCAAATTGGTCCTAGAAATGACATGTCTCCACTCTACTACATATTTGATATTTAAAAATTAAAATATTTTAGAATACAACAATAGTCCATGCATATTCTCATGTGCATTAAACACTCATAACTCAAGTGCATGAAATATAACTCTTAATAACAGTGATCTAATGTCAATTGATATTTTTTGTTTATAAAATATAAATGACCAAACCTCTATATTCAACAATATTTTAGATGTACCTTGATTCTCTTTAGGCTCTTTGAGTGGGCTTTCAACAAATTGAATCTCACTAATGTGAAGGTTTGTGGTCTAGTTAGTAAAGCTGGGGAGTCCTCTACTCCTTTGGATCCTTCTTTACAAACTCAAATCAATCAGTTGTTTGATGCGATGAAAATCATTACAGATGAGATGTTGAAGCTCAAACAAGTTTTTGAAATGAGGATTGTGGCTCTTGAAGAAAAGGTGGATCAAGCTTATAAAAAACTAGACAAGGTTGTGGATGTTAGAAAGTCCATTATGAAAAATGAAGCTAAGGGTCTATGCTTCCTAAATAAGAAGGTGAGGTAGTGGATGGAAGAAGTGTTGGGTGGGAAGGAAGTTGCTAGTAATGTGGTTAGTCTTTCTAGTGTTTTGATTAGAGAGGTTAGTGACAAGGGTCCTTGTATTAAGACTCAGAATAAAATTAAGTTGAATGCTAAGGTTTCTGCCAAGGAGGTCATTGAGGTTATGGAAGTGCACCAGAAGATTATTGATAATGATATGGAGGTAGTTGATATCTTAAAGAATATGTAGTTCCTTGTTTTTGTTCCTCTTTGTTGGCAGTTTTTTTTTGGTTTTTTGTTACTTGTTGGCTGCTTGTTAGTTTTTATGTCCATCTTTTGATGCAACATTCTTTTTTGTAAAGGGTTTTGAGGCCCCTTCAAAACCTATTTTACCTCTAATAAAAAACAATATGTTCCAAAATTTCAATTTCTTCTTAGTATACCAGATACATAATGTGTTTTTCAAAGATAATGCAACATACAAAAGAAAATGTTAAACCCATGTAATGATAATAACTTTGACTAATAACAAAATTTAATTATGTAGTCTATATCCAAGACCATAAAAATCATAACCATCACTAATCAAGTATCCAAATACATACTCTCCTTTATACATATGATAGGTTATTTGAAGATTGACATTTCTATACATAAACAATATTCAAAGCCAAAAAATGCACTCTCTATTAAAAAAACAATTTAAAATCCAAATTATTTGTTGCTCATGTTTGTCTAATGTACATAAACAAAAACTTTATTCATATGTAAATCAAAAGAATATTGGACCAATCATATTGCAATCATTATCAAACTTAAAAAATTTAAACAAAATAAATTTCATTAAATGTTTCATAAAAGATCATTAAAGTAACGATTCAATCATATTTAAAGAAATTAAAAAATATGAAATTCAATTTAAATTCAAATAAAAAATGTATTATTCAATATCAAATAAATATAAAAAATATCTATATTGTCGCACTTTCTAATTCTTGGGAGATAATTTCTCATGTAGATCATCATCAACAACTATACATGTATTATATTTATTTTCAATAATATTTCTCATTCACCTCATAATAACTTCTTAATTTTTTAAACAAGACAAATTATTCTAAAATGTAATCTTTATATTAGAGTTTTTAATATTTTAAAATTATCTTGTAATTAGCAAAGAAAAATGTCAAAAGATGATGAGGGTATGTGACCCTCCTATGGAAACTCTAAATCTCATTGAAATATGGGGAAAACCATATGACCAAGGCCCTCCTCCTCTGCCAACTACTATTGTTGGTGTTGCTTAGTGGCTAGTTCTTGTATACTTTTTTTGTTTCATGTGTTAGTCTTGTATAAACTCTAGGGGTATGATTTCATATCCATCCACTATTTTTTTAATATGTGTAATATTTTTTTTTTTATAAATTATAATTAAACACATATTGATCAAAATAAAATTACCAAAAGAGCATAAAAAGAAACAAGACATACAACATCCATCCAAAATATATTCAACCTTATTTAATAACATCTCTATTATCCAATTTCATTTTTTTCACCCACTAACCTATTTTATGTGCTCCATCTAGATTAAAATTAGAATACCAAAACTCAAAATTAATTGAAATCTTCCCAATGCCCACAAATCTAGAAATATATAATTTGAAGTCAATTTTGTTGCTGCTTGCAAAATTATTTTAGATAAAATCCACAATATACAAGAAATCCTTCAAGTTGACTTTATGGATGAAAAACATGAGATGGAAATGACCCTCAACTTGAGTGGTAGGCTTGTCTATATGAAAAAAAATAGTTTCAAAACTAGTTATCTACATTTTATACTTTTAAATTGCTTCTATAACTAAATATGATTGTGGTAATTGTGATAGTGTTCTCTTGAATCAATAAATAAAAATTAAATTCACACCATAAATGTGCCAAGAGTAAAATTTTATATTAGGCACCACTAATAAACAATTGTTTAGAAGCACATATGGCTATACGATTGGAATTGTAGTTGCATTTGAGGTTGACACTAAAAATATAACTTTGTAGTATCTTGTTGATATAAAAAGGCTATTATAATTTGGAGAAAGCATAGGTGATAATATGTATTCAACTCCTCACTTCATTATGGTTTATAATATTTTCTTACAATTTTTTTTAATAAAAAATTCTCTCTTTTATTTTTGAATATTGAACTACTACAATTACATCTAATAATGGTAAAACATTTCTCTGCAATGGAGAAAAAAAATTACAAGATAAATTCCCTATAATACTATTTAGAAACATTATATAACAAGTTCATGTGAAATACAATATGCTCCATACAATCCAATCAACCTACAATAGACAACTCATAAATAAATGAGTCTTTGATCAATTACACAACTTAATAGATTCAACATTTTATATAAAGAATTTTATATTGTTACCAAAAATCATCTTCTTAAGGTACAGTAAAACTTGTATCATCATATATTGCAAGTACATGAAAAATTTCAAAGTAGAAATCCATTACTCATTTGATTCCATTCCTTAAATTTGATTGTTTTGGAAGAAAGCAAAATCAAATTAGTAAAGATGTTAAATGCAATAAATAAGTTGCCTACATATGCTACTTGCATCTCAAAGGCATTACAACAACTAATGAAAGACAAAACTACATTATCCTTTTGACAAACCCATCCTTCAACTCTTGCCCCCTTTAGCTAAAAACATCACTTCTTAAGATTACCTCCAAGGCAAATCATTAGTAATCTTCATCTTTTGAGACTTTTGTGTAAAAGAACACTTCTAACTCAATTAAAAATAATATAATGGCATCCAACAAATTCACAAATTCATCGCCAACAATTCATCGTGGGAAAATTCATCATCATGACAAATTCACCACCAACAATTCACAGCTATGGAAAATTAATCACAAACTTTTAATGCAATAAATTTTTCATGATGGTGATGGTGGTGAATTTTCCCACAATAAATTGTTGTTCGTGAATTTTTCGACAGTAAATTTTCCTAGAACCAATATAATAGTCAGCATTAATCAAACATTTAATAAAAAATCATATAGTTAAGTATATCACATTCAATTTTAAAATGCTATATTAAAAATTTAATTTTGAACTTATTTATTAACTCTTCATGCTTTCATACAAATTACTTTCTTATACAATTAAATTTAAAAAATATACTATTGACTTTCCTATTGTTACAAACTTGTTATGTTAGATACCATTAATGACCATGCATTATTTCTTTACACACATAAATTATAACGATTAAAATATTACATTGATAGACATACATGTATATATACATAACATCTAAATTAATTTTGTATTTACTTCTAAATTGAAGTATACGACATAATCCACAATAAAAAAAAAGAGAACAAAACATTCTCTTGTTTATTAATAAAATACATAATATCAAATATAATATTAATTTATTTTGAGACTAAAATCTACAACCACGTCCACCCTTAATAAAATACTACCCAACTAATGACTAAGTGTAATAATACCTAGTGCGCATTCATGTGAGTGCATTTGAGAATAGGAGAAAATATTAGATAAAGAAAAACATAGCAATCATATTGACTTTGGAATAAAACATATATGGATTTGGAGAAAATATTAGGTGAAGAAAAACATACCCATCAAATTAATTTTGAAATAAAACATATGGATTTTCAATGAGAATGTTAAAATTTAATGGTACCCATCGCCCTCATTTCCTTTATTTGTAGTCAATGTTGAAGATGGTTAGTTGAATATAACATAAGGTGAGCCTTTTACTTGGTAATCAAAGAGCTGGCCAGCACCCCATATAACATATATATCAAGATAGAGACACTATGTGTCAATAAGAATAGGAATGTTACTTTCTAACAACCTCTTTATTTAAACAAAAATCAGATTGGTATGTGAAAAAGGAATAAAGTAAAGATTTTCTCATCTTTGGTTTTGTTTAAATGTAATGTTTTAATGTTTAAATGTTTTTTTTATATTTAAAATTGATTATTATTATTTGATTTTTTTTTTAATAATTGATTGAATATAATTCTAATTATTTAATTTTCATTTTCTTGTTAAATAATGTTTTACTATTTAAGTAATAAATTTTTTGTTTCTTATTATTCATTTGTATTTATTTTTAACTTAAACTATTTAATCATTTATTATTTATAGTCCACCTTAGATAAAGAAATTCAATTATTTATTTACCTAAGCCCCCATCTTCATCTCAAAAAATAAATATATATTTTATTTAATTTGTCTATTTTTCTACACTTCTCATTAAGTGGGCTAAAATGACTTAACCCCTTAATATCCTAGTTGCACATGCCAAATCTTAGTCAAAGCCCTTCAAATCCTCCATATCCTCCGAGGTGTACAAAGGCATGGGCCCTTTATACACAAAGCATGGGCTTGTGTACATGTGATATGCTCTTGGTACCATGTCACATGAGTCAAAGGAATTTCCCTCCCTCAAGGGTATTCCAGTACCCCTTCCATCTTGTTCATCCAATCTTCCCATAGAGAATCCCTACCCTTGATTTTATCCTCAATCCCCTCCCTCCATCTCCTCCAACCAAATGTGGACACTTGTCCTCCTCTCATCTTCTCATGGATCTCAACCATTGTTAGCCATTGATCTCATCTTTTAATCTTATCCATCCATTTGTCTCTCTAAAAATCTATAAAATAGAGATCACCCCTAGCCATTTCTAAGACTCCATGAAATGCAATCTTCTGTTGTTGACAAGAGATCTCACATCCAACCATCCATGAGCACAACCACCTCATCTTGATGTAACAAGAGTTAATTTAATTAGATATTTTACTTTTCATCATGTTTTATTAACTTGTATTCTTAATCAGAATGTTGCATTTATTTTGGGTAAAATAGATTAATAAAAATTTTAGCTTTTCTTCCATGCTCAAATTTTATGAGCACATCTTTGACGTGCATGTCCTTTTCATTTCTTTAGTGTCTGTGACTCGTAGATTACAGTTTGGTGCATGTATTCATATGGTTCAATGATTGTGCCCACACTCTACAAATACAATTTTTTAGCATTTTATTATTATCATTCATTTTTCAGACGAGTACATTTTATAACCCATCATACTACTAAAATTTACTTGCATTCTCTATCTATGTAGGATTGATCAAATGACGGTTTAGTATATTAGACATATGTTCTTAAAATAAGCTTACATCATTTTTGCTACCTTTTCCTCTCATTTTTTTTCCAAAAAGAGTTTTGTAGTGGTAATATTTTTGTGCAAGGATCCTATTTTGGTGCATACGTTCTCAGTTTAGTGATTCTGTCCATACGTCAATGATTCTATGACAAGTATATTTTTGTTTGGTTTTTAGCAGTTTAACAAATCCGTTCACAAATCAACATATGCATGACTTGTTTTAGTCCAGTTCTATCATCAGGTATAATTTTTTTCATTTTTCATCTTTCAACGTATGCATCTAGCTTTCGACGTATGCACTCTCTATTTCAGTAGTTATGTAATTTCCCAACTTACTAATGCCATTAACCTCTAAATATTCTTATTGGTCATTCTATTGTTTAGCCCCCTGTTTTTGCAACTTGTAATCAATTATCACAAAAAAAATTAAAAAAATCATAAACTAATAAACTAATAATGTTCTTGTAGCAATCAATTTTTGAATATATCAAATAGCCCTAATCTAGGCACATTTAAACTTATTAAGGGTAATTAACCATGTATGTTATGTTTGTGAGGCCTACTTAAGTGTATGCTCTCTCCCCACACTCTTGGGCTATTTTGGAGATCAAAATCTTGACTTGATATATATTTTTTTATCATTTTAACTAAAGACTCCAATCGTATATTATCTCCCCTTGTGCTTCAAGTAATCTTTGGTGACCAAAAGTGATTGGATCATCTTTCTAGCGTGTCTCCCTAAATATTTGATCACCCTAGAAGATGACCCTAACTCCAACATTTTGATGGAGTATAAAAAGTGACGAATGAATCAAAGGACACACCTCTTGAAAGTGGAGCTTTATTAATCCAACAAAGCCTCCAAGCAATTTACACCTTGGTGAAGTGATGGTGGAGAGTGGGTTTCCCTATCATCGTGGTTGGTTAGTATATTTCGCTTTCATCAACAAAATCATGCTCCAAGTACTCTTGAGGTATATTATAAATACTCTTAAAAGCCTTGTGCAATCCTATATAAGACATTTCAACCACCCTCTTATTCCAATGTATTTGAAAAATATTCATCTACAAACATAACATATGTTCAAAAATTGAGATAGAGATAACCTTGTGTCAAGCCTTTGGACATCCTTGGCAAGGGATCCCATGCAATGTACAACTCCCTAGTTATCCTTTACTTTATATATCACATATTGTGTTATGAGACTACAAGAGGTTTCGACCCCACTTGACTAATCATAGGTTTATAGTGTGTTTGGAATTTCTGCAATATCAAAACCTAAACAACCCCCTTTGATTCAAATCCTCAAAATCTAAATCATTTGCATGTTGATTGAGTGTGATTATTTTCAAACATTTCCAAGGTCAAAATTTCCAACCCACATCATCCTAATTTACCTAATCAATCACCTTAATCATCCATCAATCCCCATCCTAATCCAAACCTAATCTAATAGCCTTAGTCCCATTTCCTCTATTCATTTCATCCTAATCATTTTCCTCTAATATATTCTAATCCAAATCTCCCATCTCATAATATTTTCAATCAAATGCATAATCTAATCCCCTTCTTCTATTCCTATTAAAATCTCATCTTTTCACTTATCTTATTCTAATCCAATCCCCTATAATCTAATCCAAATCTATTTTATTCTCTCTAATTGTGGGTAAGTACAAAAATATGGGGGACCATGCCACTTTTTGGCCCCACAGAAGATATAATGTTAGCAAATTATAACACACTTGCATTATGCTCAATATAAAAATAAAACAACAAGAGGCCAAGCTCATTTGAACTTGGCCTCTCACTTGAAAAATAGCATACTACAACCTTGCAAGAGTGCAGACACATTGTGAATTTTCCTAATGGGTATGTGCAGGATCATCATGGAAAAAACAAGCCCTTAAGTGGCAATGAAAATTTAGAAAAATCAAAGTTAGGCAACTTGACGTAAAAATTTGAATAAGTTATCTATATTATTTCAAAAATATGTAAGAATAGAATTTGTGGCAAATTGAATGTAGTGTCTAAACTACTAGGTTTATTTTTCTACAAAAAAAATATTTTTGGTGAAAAATTGAAATTTCAATGCAGAGTACTTAAATTTCAGGGGAAAAATAAGAAGTAGGTGTTTGTCTGACCACCCTAACCATAATAAAATCCTAATATTTTTTTATAAGATTTTAGATATAAGTATAGGACTCATGTCTGGATGTGATGCATATTTTTTTGTATTTTTTTCCGAGTAAATAATTAATTATGAATTTTTAATTACAACTTTTTAAAAATATAAAAACTCATATGTCTGACAACCTTAACTTGGGAAAAACTTCATGAAATTCAATTTTTTTTTTAATCCAATAGTATGTGAAGCATAGAATGTGACGCATGTTTTGGATTCAAAAAATGTGATACCGTTTGAAAGTTATAAATGTTTTTCAATCAGGCTATCAATCAGGACTTTAGTCGTAATTCTAATAGAAAAATAATAATAATAATTTATTAGATTCAAACTAAAGTATAATTTATATTGGTGGAAAGCTGAGAAGCTCCTTTACAAACCCTTTTTGTTTCATCAATTTTGGGTAAGAAAAAAGTCGTCAACCATATGCACAAAGTGTGGAAAAGCAAGGTAAGTTGTTAAACACATTTTTTATGTTGACTTCTTAGGATTAGCAGGTCCGAACCAAAATCCCAAGCAAGCCTGAGGCTAATCCCTAAGCATTAATTTTGTGTCAGAAATATCGGATATCCAATTCAAATCAGATATCCAATTTGGATTGGATATCTAAGTTGAATCAGATATCCGATATGTTCTATATAGAGTTGCAAAAATGTTATACAATTTATAATATATGATTTAAAAAATGCAATAAAGTTTATAATTTAATATATAATATACAATATAGTTTATAATGTAATATATAATATACAATTTATGATAATCTCTTACCGAATTATGTATTTAATATCTAATATATTATATTATTATGTGTAATATTTCAATATTTTAGTTAATGTATAAATATTTAAAT
>VDFB02207373.1:21947-55364 GCA_007258455.2 Sequoia sempervirens | reverse complement strand
CCCACTGTCTCCCACCCTCTCCCTCCCTCTCTCCCACTCTATCCCACTCTCCTACCCTCTCCCACCCTCTCCCACTCTCTCAAGTCACTCTCTCTCTCTCACACTCACTCCATCTATATCTCTTCCCTATACCCTTAGCCCTGAAACCCTAAACCCTTATAACCCTCTACCATAAACCTTGAACCATAAACCCTTAACCCTTAAACCCTCTACCATATACCTTAAACCCTTAAACCCTCTACTATCTACCATTAACCCTTGGGTCTATGTGTACATAAATCAGATATCCAATTTGTAGAACTAAAATTATACCATTACAAAACATTTTTTTTTTCAAATGAATCGGATATTGAATTTGTGGGCCATAGAAAAGGGCCTCGTGTGGGCTGTTTTGTGCATTCCAACGGACCCTACATTCTATTTGTAGGTGACACACATGTGATTTCAGATAGGAAGAGACAAAGATCAACTTTTTGGAGCATCTTCTACTCAAATTTGTCATAAGCAACGATTTTTTAGCATCTTTTATGAGGCATAATGGGGAGCAACAGTCGTCGGAAGCAAAAATGTAAGAGAAAGCTTACAAAAGAACAAATTGAAGCATATAGACAAAGAGATAGAGAAGGTCATAGGAAGAGAAGACAAGGTATGTTAAATATCGGTGAACCTAACCCCTATGGTCTTTCAAATGAAGAGGAAATTGAAGATGTTCAAGGTGAAAATGTTGGAATTGAAGATGTTGAACATGATATTCAAATTGGGAATGAAAATATTGAAATTGATAATGAAAATATTCAAGGTGAAAATGTTGGATTTGAAGATGTTGAATATGATATTCAAATTGGGAATGAAAATATTGAAATTGATAATGAAAATATTCAAGGTGAAAATGTTGGATTTGAAGATGTTGAACATGATATTGAAATTGGGAATGAAATTATTCAAATTGATATTGAAAATGTTCAAGGTGAAAATGTTGGAAACAAAGATTTTGAACATAATATTGAAGCAAGTGTAAATTATGTTTCACCAGATTACATGAGAAATGAAGAACCTTGTGTGGAAGAAAGACATATTCAAAATTCAAGACCTTCAAGAACCCCTAAATGGTTACTTGAATTTGATGAGAACATTATAAACAATATTGAAGGCAAGAGGTCAACATGAACTCTTCAATTGTGGGCTCGAAAACTTTTCAACCAATATTTTAGCGATAAGACATTGACCGAGCAATGCCAACTTTTTCTACAATTGCTAAAGATGAAAAAGATGAGACCTTTGCTAGCCAAATTGAAGATTCTTGTGAACAAGAAGACCAAAAAAAATTCTATTATTGTCAAAAATATTTTCAATGCTCTCAAGTTTATTGGAAAAAATAACAAGGAAAAGGATAAGAGAGTTGCTCAAAGAGTCATTACAACCGCCCTAGTAAGCCATCAATTGAAAAAGGCTCACTTTATGAGACAAACTTGTATTGATTTTGACATAAATCATAAAACTTTGGATAGAGTTGTAGACATCCAAATTTGGACAATTAATTTATCCAAATTTATCACTTCTCGTCTAAACATCCTCTTATCCAAGTTAATTAAGTAATATTACTATTATTTAATTAATATCCTTAATTCTGCCAAATCCCTAAGGTATTTAATTAATAATTAAATACCTTACCCTCCTAAATCCTCCTTTCATCAAATAAATTAAATAAATATTACATTTATTTAATTCCTCATGTCATCATCTAATCCTAATCCATCTCCTAATCTCTTCATTAAGGATGTGCACATGCCTAATCCTTGATTAGGATGTGTCACATCCTCCAACTTTTGCAAGTTGGATTTTAATCCTATTTATCTTCTAATTATTGATTAATTAAGCCTAATCATTCTCCAAGGAATTTTTAATTCCTTTTATTCTTCCTAGATTCCCCTCCTTTATATGTGAATTTTTAATTCACATTCCATCCTTCCAAGGCTTCTAGAACCTTGGACTTGTCACAATCTCCACATGTGACCAAGTCCCACCTTTTTGGAGCCCACCTTTTATCTTCTAGATTATCCTATGAATGTGAATTTTTAATTCACATTTATATCCCCAACCACCTTTCCTTTTCCCATGTAGATTTTTGAGGAATTCCAAAATTCCTCAAATGTCTCTTTCACTCCCACTTGGGGACAAGAAATCCCTTTTTGTGGAAATCTCCTCACTCCCCAAGGTGCATGTCCTTTTTCCACCTCATGTACCTTCTTGACACCTCATCTCCATCTCACATCCCCTTGTCCACTTCACCCTCCACATGTCAAGATGTGAGGGCTTGTGGGTTCTCAACCCACCATAGCCCTTCATCTTGGCCTTGTTGGAGCAATCTTGACCGTTGAATTCTCTAGAGAATTCAAATTCTCCTATAAATCCCCCCTCCTCAAGGGCATTTTTAGAACACTTTCATTTGGAGCAACCTTATGCTGCCAATTTGCCTTCTCAAACACTTTTGCAACTACATGTTGTCCATTTGAATCCTCAAGCCTTCTTCAATCATTCAACCATCTTTGTTCATCATTTGCATATTGAAGCTTGCATTTTAGTCACTCAATCCATCATCTAAGGAGCACACAACCAATCCAAGCAAGGGCCAATCAAAGAGGTATCAACAACAAGGGAGGTAAAAGTATTTGTGTTTTATCTTGTTTGCATTCTTTTTCGTTGAACCACTCTTTTGGTTAATCTTGAGGTGTCCTTGGTATTTTGTTATTCATGTTTCTTAGTTAGTTTGCACATTTAGAGCAGTATAAAAATCAAGGTTCACAAGAGTACTTGCAAGAAGAGAAAGAATAGATGATCCTCTTCAAAATGATACATGGGATTTTGCCAAGAGGCTTCCACATGTTGATAAGAAGATAACTAATAATGTAAAGTAGGTAATTCAACAATTTTGGCATGACAACTCTAGAGTATCACCCAATGAAAAGGATGTTTTAAAGTTAAGAATTGGAAATCGAGACCGTACACCACATCCTAAACATTTCTTGGAATCAATCCAAACAATGTTGTTCAAAATAATTATTGAAACACATCCAAATATGGAAATCTCGCAAAGGACTTTTGAGGGTTTGAAGCCATTTTATTGTTGGCCTCTTAAGATTCGTAATAATTGTTGTTACAAATACCATGTGGAGTTTTCAATGTACCATGAGCTATTATGCTATATCCATTCTACTTTGCATACTAATGAAATGTTATAGGAGTGTGGTGCAATGCATCTTCTGAAATCATCAAGGGACTTGCTAGATCTATTTTTATGTTCTAGAGATGGTGGTTGTTTTTTCTATAGAAATGATTGTTTAAATGCAAAGTGCTCACAATGTGGTTGCTTGTCAAAGTTTGGTCAATGTTTTCATGAGAGTTCTGAACATGAATTTGGAAAGAAGCTTGTTGAGAAAAAGAGATATGAAATAGTCAAATATACTTTGCAAACTGGAGGTGAAGGTTCTAGATGTGAGTTGGTTACAAAAGAATGTAGTGTTGCTGATTTTATTTCAAATCTTAAGGACAATATTTTCTACAAGTATGCAAGGCATAGTCATAGGTCTCAGTGGTTGGATCAAAAATTTAGGATGTGTAAGGACTCTTTTCCAAATGGCACTATTATATCACTGGTTGATTTTGTATAAAACTACACATTGCAACCACAAAATGAGGCATAATCTCAGTATTACAATTCCATTCATATTTCTATTTTTGTCCACATAACGTTTAGGCATGCACCTGATAGTATAGAGGAGGATCAAAAGATAATCAAAGAGTATCATTTTTATATGAGTGATGATAGATCTCACTCGTTCGAGTATGTCCAACATTGCTTCGAGAATTTTTTCGAGTTCTTGCAGGAGCATGATATAGCACTGGGACGACATCTAATTTGGTCAAATAATTGCACAGGTCAATTCAAGAATGCTTGTATGTTTTATTGGTTGAGTAGAATGCATGTAGAGAGGGGTTTACCTCATATTTGGAGTTCTTTTGAAGTTGTACATGGGAAAGGGGGGCATGATGGAGCAGGTGCATGCGTAAAGAGAGCTCTAGTTAAGGAGTAATTGAAGATTTTAGGAGCAAAATTCAGCGATACACGTTCTATTGTTGATTGGTGTAGTTCAGCATTGTCATAGGGAGGGACACTTGATTCAACAGTGCGCAAATTCTTTTGGTTCATTGAGGAGGGTACAGTGGGAGGCAAATTGGATTGTCATACAATCAAAGATTCCTCAAAGATGCATTCATTTTGAAGCTCAGATGCAGGCACGTGGACCATTTGGACACGAGAGTTGGCTTGTTTTTCTCAGAGTTGTATTCAGTGCGAGTGGGATCAATGTGAGTCAAGTGAGTGGGTGGATACATGGGTACCACAATATCTAACTCCTTTATCTCAAACAATATCCATGACAAATGACACAATGGAAAGTTCAGTTGATTATGACCTACTTTCAAATCTACTATAGCCAGGACATATTTTTGCAGTTGTTGCACTGTAGGGGAATGAAGAGAGATCAGACTATTGGTTGGCTCGATGTGTGCAGGTAAAGCATAAGTTAACACGACCAATGGAAGATGATGATAGTTTCGTGTATCCTACAGGTTTAGTTGTGGTTGCAGGAACTTGGTTGTGAACATACATGATTAGAAAGAATGTCATACCTACATTTGAAGACTACAAGAAACACAAAACCATTCTCATGTATTCACACCTTGTTATAGCAACAAATGTTAAGTTGAAGCATCATGCCAAACCAAAGACAAAACAACTATGGACACTTAGTAATGTTGATCATGAAGCAATATTGGATACTCTTAAGCAAAGAGATGACCCTTCAGGCACACTTGAATAGCATTTTCAAGAATGGAAGGTACAATGCTTATGTTCATTATGATTAAGTTCATTAGTGTTCTTTATTTAATAATGATATTTTATATACTATTGCAATGCAGGTGTCTTTAATAGTGATATTTTGTATGCACTTTTGCGATATTTTTGGCAAGATTGATCATGGACCTACTGCGACAATAGCCAACTCTGATCCTTTTGAAGAGGTATGCAACAAATTACAACAATATAGATTGGTTATCTAAGCATCTTTTATAGTTTGCATCACCAAATCATCATCATTTAGGTTGTTTAGATTAATATAGATTTGTTAGTCTAAGCATCTTTTCTATTGTGACAATATAGATTTCTTATTTTCCCACTTTTGTGATATTCCTGGCACGATTGATCATGGACCTGTTGCAACAATAGCCAGCTTTGATCCTTTCGGAGAGGTATGCGACAAATTAAACAATATAGATTGGTTATTTTAAGCATCTTTTATAGTTTGCATCACCAACTCATCATCATTCAGGTTGTTTAGATTAATATAGATTTGTTAGTCTAAGCATCTTTTCTATTGTGACAATATAGATTTCTCATTTTCCCACTTTTGCAATATTCTGGCACGATTGATCATGGACCTCTGCAACAATAGTAATCTCTTAACCTTTCAAAGATGTATTTGATAGATTACAACAATATAGATTGGTTATTTTAAGCATTTTTATAGTTTTCATTACCATCTCATCATATTTTGTGTCATTTAGAATAATATAGATTGGTTATTCTAAACATCTTTTATAGTTTGCATCACCAATTCATCATCATTCAAGTTGTTTAGATTAATATAGATGTGTTAGTCTAAGCATCTTTTCTATTGTGACAATATAGATTTCTCATTTTCCCACTTTTGTGATATTCCTAGCATGATTGATCATGGACTGTTGTAACAATAGCGCTTTGATCCTTTCGAGAGGTATGCGACAGATTACAACAATATAGATTGGTTATTCTAAGCATCTTTTATAGTTTGCATTACCATCTCATCATATTTTGTGTCATTTAGAATAATATAGATTGGTTATTCTAAGCTACCTTGATGGTTTGTACAGGTGATTGTTTGTCCAAAATGTGAACATACTACTATTATGGAAGATTGTGCCTTGAATGCCTCCAATAGGAAAATTTTGTAAAATTTGAATTTTCAAATTTGAAACAATGTAAAAAGGTCATAATTGTGTATAGGCATAATCTATACCCAATGACGTTTTTTGAAATATGGGTCAAATGTCTAGCATTGTATAAAGGGTATGTTTAAAATGTAAAGGGGTCTATATTTTGGAAACTCATAGGTTGAATTAGTCATATAGGAGTATGCTTTTTACTGTTATTGGGACAATTATGTAATAACTTTTTGTACTTAATTGAGCTACAACTAAAGGTTTTCTTCCTAGCTCTTTCTTGTTGGTATGCTCGTTTGAACCAGGTTTTGTAATATATCCTATTTATATATAATAAATTATAGTGGCTTGCCACTTTTTCTCCTCAAATCCAAATTGGGTGCAACTTCATTTTTAGCAACTTTCATGAGGTTTTTAAGGAAATCAATGTTTCCAACCTTTCCAAACCCTATAAATTCATCAAACACATCTATTAGGACCGGCACAAGCTTGATCCAACCTTAAATATTTTTTCCCTCACGCTTCATTGACATGAGCAAGTTGTAACCACCATTTTTGGTGCAAGAGCACCTACAACACAATATCATTGTGGATCATTTCAATGAGTAAATTTTTAATATTTTGAGTTTTTTTATTTAATGAGATCTAATAGGATCAATGGTCATGTATTAGGAGGATTTTTTAGGTTTTAGGGTAAAAAAAAATGGAAATCCCAACTTGTCCTAGTTGTTGCTTTGTAGCCTTTGAAGGAAAAATTAGTAAACTTGTTTAGGGACAAGAAAGAATAGTGTTTTGAAAATGTAATGATGTTATTTCAAGCCATTAAGTGAGGTCTTAGTAAAGTTAGAAGTGGAAAAGTGCAACATTTCATTATGAGTCATATTAATGTGAAAAATGTTTGTATTTTGGCCTTCAACGGTCATTAAGGTTTCAAAAGCTAGTTAAGATTGGTGGTTAAAGGAATTGGGATTTGGATTCCAAGGCATAGCAATGTACTTAAGGCCTTCAAGGTCTCGAGACAGGTTTGGTTGAAGGAGTTTTTTTCTTTGAATCAATAAAGTTTCAATTGCTCAGTTCATATTTTACTATTTTTCTTGTGTTTTTTGCCTGTGCACAAGCCATTCAAGCATTTTTGTATTAAAAATTTAAGTAGAAAAATTATTAAGTGTCTTGAATTTATTCTGACTTCTTAATAGAGGGTTTCTTTATTCATTTTGTGCCTCAAAACTCATACTTTCTTTAGACGGGTTCCTGAACAGGAGAATAAGAGTTTTGCAATTTTAATGGTTTGAATATCATAACACCTACTGTGTACCAATGTGACTCAATGGGATGAGTTTTCAGGGTTTAGGAAATGATATTTCAAGAGTGGAAGGCGTGGAGAACTAGGTTTTGAAATAAAATGAAGAGTTAAAGGTCTAAAAATGGTGGTTTTTTTTCACTTGAAAATAGAGTTTTTACCCTAGGGTTTGCAAAAAACTCTAAGATAGCAAAAGTTTCTTTGTTTTCTAAGCATATTGTGGCATAAATAAAGGTTTCTAAGGTGGTGGAAGAGTATGAAAGGTTGTGGAAGTGCTACATCCAATAAAGCCTCAAGAGTTACACTAAAAACAAGGGTTTTCTGATTTGATGGTTAGAGGTCCGTACAAATGGAATCCAATTGTAGAATATTTGTTTTCTTGGAAATTTATTTGCTACCTCAAGGTTTCAGGGGTCTGTGTGGTGTTTGAAGGTATGTTGTTTTTCATTTTTGGGCCAATTGAGTAGCCTTTTCAAGGGTGAATGTATAGCAAGTCAATGTTGGTCCAAAGGAGTCTATGTTGTTTCTCATATATGTTGTTTAACTTGGATATGGGTGTTTGAATCAGTCATGTCTTGGTATGGTGTTTTGGAAAATTGTGAAGTAATTGGACAAAAACTAGTTTCTCACTATTACAAGGGTTTAAGGATGTTAAAGAGGGAAATATGTATTTAGTTGCTTGTCAAGTTTTAAGGTAGTTTTGGACCATCCAAATAGGTCAAAATAATCTTGTAGATGCCTCAAATAGACAGGTTGCAAAGAGTTTGTGATTGTGCTTGGTCACGCCCACAAAAGGATATAAAATTCATGAAAAATCCTAACCTGGGAATTGGACATTCCAGCAGGTGACTAATATTTTCTTATGGTCGTTCATTTACATTGTCAAACTAGGGAATGTATACTTGAAATGGAGCAGCACTGTATGTGCACTAAGAACCAGTTTCAGTCACGATTTACCAGAAATAAATGCTTGGAAGGAATTCTACTTAAGCTACAGGAATGTAATGCAAAGTCTTCTTAAGTGTAACTTAATCAAAGCATAAATTATGACAACTATTACTAAGGAACAAACTATGAACTAGCCTTATGCTATAGGAACAAACACAGGGATGGATTCCCGATGCTGCAGGAACAATATAAGACTAAGTTTGTGCTAAAACTTTCAAGAATAAAATCTAACTTATGAACAACAGAAAATAAACAACTAACCAACTACGGATACTTACTAAGTGCCCCCCCTTAGCAAGCATCAACTATTTTATGCAAGAATTGAACTCAGAACTTCATCAACTTTTATTCATGAACTTGGAATGATATACATTGATTGTTTTGTTTATATGGAAACTAACACAAAATTTTGATTCTTATTATAATACTAATTCTTACATACTATCCTTACTCACTCGCACAGGAGGAACACTTATTTATATCAGAAAAGCAACTAACTAACTATCTAACAGAGAAAGACATGGATATAAATGTATCTTGAAACCGAGGAACATACTTCTTATAAATGAAAGCATATCCGTTCAACATGATTCAGATAGAATTTAGCATTCCACTCTTCCCAGATTAATGAACATTTAGATTTCTTCCCAATGACCTAGACAGAGAGTCTTCGCCGGAAAAACTTCCTCGACGCCATGCAGGAAATGGACTTTACTGCAAGGCTAAGATCTACTGTGCTTGACTCATTCATGCTCCCTTCAACAACCTGCGATGCACAAGGCGACAGAAGCAAAAGAAAGCATGCATGGAAAATAACACAATATACATCCATTAATCACATATTAAATCTATTTCATCATTCAAAAACCATATGCATTAAATTAGTCATTTGGGAGGTCAAACAGGGTAATTAATGAGACACAGAGATATTAAGTTGTAGGAATATAGGAATGTATTGCTACAGGATACCACCCAATTTCAAATAAAAAGTCTTTAATCAAAGAGTTAAACAACCATTTAGCAACAAGAGTAATGGTATTGAAATACATCATAATATTTAAATTATGAGCATATTTTGATCTCATCATTTGCCCCTACTTAGCCTAATGATGGTCCTCTAGCATTAAGCTTCCTGGTTGTTTCTCTAAAATTTGTAGGAGTAACATGGCCTTGTAGTGAAGTTCCAACTTTATAATAGAAACCCTTGAAATTTTGCCACCTCTAATATCTACAGGTTTCTGTATCTTCATTAACATCCGTAGCTCGATAAGGATAAAGTGGCCACATCAAAACCGTAGGTCGAAATGTTATTGGTAGCCATAACTCAAACCTCTTCTGAAGACCAAGCTGCATGTACTTTTATGTCCTTCTGAGGGCTGCTTTAAAGTTTAGAGGGCTATGAAGCTCTGATTTCCTTAGACCAACAATTAGTTTTTCCCATCTCTTTTCAATTCTAGAAGATGAAAGCTTCCAGAACATATATGGTTGGACTTTGAATTCTTCATACACTTGCTTCCTGATATCGAATATTTTTATTCTTTGTGTTTAATCATTGAACCCATATGCAACAGTAAGCCAAGTTTTTAGCACTGTGTAGGGATCTGAGCTTTTAGGTCACAGTGGGAGAGGCTCATCCCTTTTAGCCTCTTCATAAGCCTCTAATTGTCTTCCATAATTAGTTTCATTGGCTACCCAAGACATGAGTGACCTCAAATGAATATCACCAATATAAAGAAGTGGATTCCACTCTATTTTAGAGGGAATTATCAAACCATGCAAATAAAATTTACATAAATAATTCTTCAGCCAACTAGGGGCTACTTGATAGGCATCATAAAATTCCTTGGCTGTATGAATAATAGGATTTAAATTCCTTGAAATTCTCATTAATTGAAACCAAATAAATTGCTCTTTTAGGCACATAGCATAGACCCTAGGCGGTGGTCTACATTCCACAATTTTACCAGTTATTTTCATCATTTCATCCATTTTCTTTTTCATTTCCTGGATTTCCTTTTTCTGCCTTTCAATTTATCTTTTCAATTTCTTCTTCTCTTCTTCCCAAAGACTGTTGAATTTCAGTCTTGGAAAAGTGGCGGAAACTCAAGGTTTGAAATGTGACCAGCCTCCATGTGGTCCTAAGGTATTCCAAAAATTAAATCAAAAATGTCTTTTTATAAACAACCATTGTCTAACAAGTTGTAGGGGTAATGGGGTATCATTGGACACTTCTAATTGTTCAAGCAATTCTTCCTCTTGATGTAGGAAGGATTCCTGTTGCTGCTCAAGAGGAGATTGTGCTTCCTCTGAAATTTTCCTAGCTGCTTCAGCCAAGTCATCAAGACTTGGCATTCCCCTTTCATTATGTTGTGCTTCCTCAACTTCCATTGTCTCAATTTGCACTTCCCCAGGAATAATAAATGGACTTTGTGCAATATTCTCATATACATCCTGAGAAACATCATGACTAACTTCCTTAGATTCCTCGAAAATTATTATAACTTCAGGTTGAACAAAGGTTGAGGTGACTTTACGTTGTTTTCTTGCTGAAACCTTTTTTGGCAATATTGCAGCTGTAGGAGCCTCTCGTGGCTTTTCTCTTTTTGACTTGCCTAATAGATTCAGACTCAATAGAAGAAGATGATGGTGAACTTGTAGTGGCAACAAGCGTTGCTGCAGGAGAAACTGCTACAGGAGAAGATGTTGCAGGAGAGGAACACTGTTGTTTTTGAACATGAGGGTCAGACTCTAGGGTTTGTTCTGCCCTAGATGACTCTCCTACCTTCGTTTTTCCTTTTTCTCTTCTACTACCAGACCCGGTTTGTACTCGGGTGGAGGGATATGGTGTGGAGGCTGCAAGACTATGTGTTGTAGGAGCGGATGATTCTTGCTCTACTTCCCTACTTGAAGATTCTACTCTCTGTTTCTTTTTCTTGCGATGTGCAGGGAGTGCTCTAGGAGGCTCTGGAAGTTGCAAACCTTTTTGGGAAACAAATTCTTTCCAAGAAAGGGGTGATACATCCCTCAAGGAATGCTCAATCAATAATTTAATGAGGGCATGATGGGCGACAGAGTTGTCCTTACCCCTCTAGGTTTCATGGGCACATTGTTTCAAAAGATTTAAAAAAATTTTGGAACATTGACAGCTAAACCGTGCCTCATATGACTCAATAGTTTAAAATGATAGGAATGCAAATAGGAAAAACGTCCCTCACAATTCAAGTACCTGATTATAAAGGCAGCATATTCCAAATATAGTGGAGGCAGTGACACTCGTTTGCATCCTTGTTTAGAAACCTCCAAGGGTCCATCTGTTGGTACTGTAAATTCTGCCCTAGTAGAGAGAGCATCTAAAGAAAAAATTTCTCCTACCACCGGAAGCCCAGTTACTTCTGCAATCCATTCTTCTGTAATGGCTACTATTGACACCTAAATTTAATCACTTCCATATGATTAAATTTGTTGCATTATCTATCATATTAATATTAATTTATTAAATTAATATAGATAAAGTATTTAATTTAATAATTAATACTTTGTCTTTTTACCTTGTTCCTCTCTAAATTAAATAAATACACTAATTTATTTAATTTAGTCATTCTTCCTCTTTTTGATTTAAAAATCAATTTAAAATTCCTCACTTTCTCTCTCCTTGTCACATCCTCCTACATTTGCCACTTGCCTCTAATCTTCTGTTAATTAGCCTAATCCAATATTTGCACAACCTTAACCAAAATCATTAGCTAAATTTAGCACCACTTTTTGGTCAATCCTTCCATTTTTCCTTTTTGATGTTAACCCCCTTTCCTATGTGAATTTTTAATTCACATTTATTTGCTCTAGATTCCTCTCCTTTAAATGTGAATTTTTAATTCACATTCCATTCTCCCAAGGCTTCTAGAACCTTGGACTTGTCACAATCTCCACATGTGACCAAGTCCCACCTTTTGGAGCCCACCATCCTCTAGGCCATCCTAGGAATGTGAATTTTTAATTCACATTTATCCCAACCACCTTTCCTTTTCCCATAGATTTTTGAGGAATTCTAAAATTCCTCAAAAGTCCCTTTCACTCCCACTTGGGGACAAGAAATCCCTTTTTGTGGAAATCCTCTCATCCCCCAAGGTGCATGTCCTTTTCCACCTCATGTACCTTTTTGACAACTCATCTCCACCTCATATCCTCTTGTCCACATCACCCTCCACATGTCAAGATGTGAGGGCTTGTGGGTTCTCAACCCACCATAGCCCTTCATCTTGACCTTGTTGGATCAATCTTGACCCTTGAATTCTCTAGAGAATTCAAATTCTCCTATAAATACCCCCTCCTCAAGGGCATTTCCAACACTTGGCATTTTGATAACCACATGTCCATTTGAATCCTTAAGCCTTTTAATCATTCAACCATCTTTGTTCATCATTTTGCATGTTGAAGCTTGCATTTTAGTCACTCAATCCATCATCTAAGGAGCACACAACCAATCCAAGCAAAGCCAATCAAAGAGGTATCAACAACAAGGGAGGTAAAAATATTTGTGTTTCATTTTATTTGCATTCCTTTTCGTTGAACCACCCTTTTGGCTAATCTTGAGGTGTCCTTGGTATTTTGTTATCCATGTATTTGCATTTAAATTCCAAGGTATACAACTATCAAACCCCACTCTGTAGCTTCTCCCTCTGAAAGAGTTCTCAAAAACACGCCTGCAGCTTCTTCATTGAAGGAATCTAACCTCATAAAATAATTCAGCCAACCACAATTGCTAAATGCTTGAACCATTTGAGGATTTTGCATTAATATTTCATGAGCTATAGGCTCATGTCTTACCAACTGGCCACCCATATTCACAAATTATCTCAGCTGAGATTCTGGAAACTCAAACTCTTTCTGAAATTTAAAAAAAAAAAATTTATTTGCTTCTTTCTGACCTACCGTCACTTTTCTCTACTTTTCCAAGAATGACTCAAAATATAATTGCATAAAATGATTGTTACAAACTACCCAAATCAATTAGTTAATTGTTCTTTAGGATAAATACACGCAGTCATATTTGGAAAGTACAAGAAAATAAAAATATATTTAACAGTTGTGACAGCGACATAAGAAAAAGTTTGAAATGGATTATCCCCACCCCCTACTAAAAATTTGGCATGTGTCCACACATGTGTGAAAGGATAGGTGAAGAATCAGAGTAATAATGACTAATGTGTACATATCAATTAATAAATAAATGAAATAAATAAATGATGTGACAACAAAAGATATCGCGTACCTTGTAATAAATGCATGTACATGTTGGGAAAGATCACACTGCAGCATGAAATGACGGCTGGAACTGAAATCATAAATGAAGGTGGTACGGCAGAATGGATGACATGGATGGGTGACATGGAAGAAGAGGAAATGAATGGTGGTGATGGATGAAAAGCGGAGAAAGTGGCTTCCTTAAAAAAGGAAACCCTTATTATGAACATGCAACATAGAATTTTAAAGAGATGTTGCAGGAGAAAGGCTGAAGCCTTTTGCTGTAGGAAGATCAGTGGCCACATCTGAAACAAACTACTTCATAAATTCTTCTTTGGGCGTTGGCTTATGATACAACCAAAGACGGTGTCCATTAACCAGTAGCTTGAATCGGACAGGATCTATTGTAACTAACTGAATTGAACCATTATCAAACACATTTTCTATTTCATAAGGACCAAGCCATATTTTGGTGAGTTTACCTTGATTTTCCTTATACCTGGAGTCATAGAGCAGCGCCCAATCAATGACAAAGAATTGCTTAGTTCTGATATGGCGGTCATGCCATTTTTTTCTTTGCTATTGGATAGCTTTTGTATGTTGTAGGGTAGCTTTCCTTATCTCATCCAATGCATTCAACTGTAGGAGGTGTTCCTTTTGGGCTTCTGAAATATAAATGTTAAGCTAGAGAGTAGTCCTTAAGGTCTTATGCTCATACTCTATTAGCAACATGGCAGTTTTTCCATAGAGTAACTCAAAAGGAGTGAACCCAGTAGTTGTTTTCCATGTTGTCCTATAAGCCCAAACTGCTTCAGAAAGGTGACTGCTCCAATCCTTCTTGTGTAATTATACTATCTTGGTAAGGATTGTCTCAATTTCTCTATTGGTAACCTCTGCCTGACCATTGGCTTGAGGGTGATAGGGGCTAGACTTTTTGTGCCTGATCTTGTAATCATTCATCAATGCAGTGATTAAATGTGATGTAAACTAAGCTCTTTGATCAGTAACAAGTTCCCTTGGGACTCCAAACCGAGTAAAAATCTGCTCATATAGGAACTCAGCAACTTTATTGTCACGGGCATGTGTCATTACTTTTACTTCCACCCACTTGGTGACATAATCAGTGCAAACCAAAATGTATGATTTCCCATTGGATGGAGGATTAATAGGCCCAAAAAAATCCATTCCCCACTTGTCAAAGGGACTAGCTACCACTTGAGGATACAGGGGAATTTCACCAGACCTTGTTGGTCTCCCCATGTGTTGACATTTGTCACATTTTCTGGTGTAGGCTACAACATCATTGTGGAGTGTAGGCCAATAGTATCCAGTAGTAAGCACTTTCATAGATGTTCTCTTAGCTGCAAAGTGCCCACCACATGGCTCATCATGATAGGCATGCAAAATGTCATAGGTCTCATCTTCCCTAACACATCTTCTCATGACTTGGTCAGGTCCTGTGTAAAATAAATAATCTGCAATCCATGAAAAGTTGAAACTTTTCTCTACCAACAATTGTCTTTCCTTTGGTGAGAAGTGTGCTGGGATCTTGTTAGCTGCTAAATAATTTGCAATATCTGCATACCATGGTGTTTGAGCAGCAATAGAAAACAGATATTCATCAGGAGAGCTATCATCAATTACCTCAGGGGTGGCAGGTGTAGTTATTTGAAGTCTTAACAAGAAATGAGCCACCACATTAGCTCGGCCTGGCTTATCAATAACTATGATATCAAATTCCTGCAACAATAGGAGTCATCTTGACAATCTGCCAGATATGACAGGCTTATTCATGAGATACCTTATTGCTGCATGATCTGTATGGACAAATATTTGGTAACCAGTGACATAATGTCGAAACTTATTCAAGGCATACACAACTGCTAGCAATTCTTTCTCTGTGACAGTATAGTTTAATTCAAGGCCTTGAAGTTTTTTGCTAATGAAATATATGGCATGCTCAATGGAATTCTCTTTTTGTCCTAAGACTACCCCTATGGCATAATCAGAAGCATCTGTGTGTATATGAAAGGGAAAACTCCACTTTGTTCCTTGAAGAATAGGTACCTGAGTAAGTTCTTAAGCTGCAGGAAAGATTTGTCACAGGCCACAGCCTTGTTAAATTCAGAATCCTTAGTTAATAAGGCATATAATGGACTAACTATTTTGCTGAAATCTTTGATAAATCTTCGATAATATCCAGCATGTCCTAGGAAGCTTCTAACATCCTTTTGTTTCATAAGTGTTTGCAAAGTTAGAATAACTTCTATTTTTGCAAGATCAACTTGAATTCCTACTTAAGAGATATGATGGCCTAAAAAAATTCCTTCTTGCATCATCATAAAGCATTTCTCACTATTCAAAGATAAATTTTGCTCCCTACATCTTTTCAACACTTTCTCCAAATTTTCTAATGCTTCTTCATAAGTAACTCCATAAGTGGTGAAGTCATCCATATATATTTCCATAGAATCATGAGAAATGTTAGCAAAAATACTGATCACTGCCCTTTGAAATGTTGCAGGTGCATTACACAGTCCAAGAGGTAAGACAGAGTAGGAAAAAGTTTCCCATGGACTGGTAAAAAAAAATTTGTCTTGATCCTCAGGGGAAATTCTAATTTGATTATACCCACTATATCCATCCAAAAAGGAGAAATACTTTTTACCAGACAATGAGTCTAGCACTTGGTCAACAAATGGCAGTGGAAAGTGATCATTTTTAGTTGTTGTGTTCAGCTCTCTATAGTCTACACAAACTCTCCATTTTCCTCATTTTTTAGGAACAATCACCAATGGAGATACCCATTGACTGTCTGAAATGGGGTAGATAAAACCAACATCAAGCAATTTTTGGAGCTCACTTTTAACTATTTCCCTGAGTGTTGGGTTTATCCTTCTTTGAGGCTGCTTAATAGGTGAACAGTCTTCCTTAATGTAGATTCTATGAGTACATATTTGAGGATCTATTCCCTTCATATCCCCATAGTCCCATGCAAAAGTTTTGTGTTGTTCTTGCAACATTGTGACTAGGGCAGCTTGTTGAGATTGAGGCAGTTTATTATTGATGTTTAGATAGTGGCCTGGAGACACTTCTAATTGCTTGGTAAGATCATTCATGGAGGCTACTGATAAAGGTGGTGTCTGTATTTCATGTGGAAGAAATTTGTGATAAACTGCAGGAGATTCAGGTGGCAGACTCTCAGAATTCAGTCGCTGCAGGAAACACTGCTGAGGACAGCTATCCGCAACAAATGGGCTACTCATATCAGAGTTGAACTGCAAAATGTGTAAAAGCAGGTCATCCTCACTCTGAAGCTGGGAAAATAAATTATTTTGCAGCATCATTAGCTGGGCCAATGAATTGAATTCTTTAGTTTCCTCTCCTAAATCTAGCCAAATTGGTTGAGACAAGTCTGGCTGAGGTTGGACAGGTGGGTATAAAGCCAATTTCTTTCTCAACTGACCATCAAAAATTGTCATGTCTTCTGAATGGAATCCTATAAAAGCATCAATTGTGGCTAACCATGGTCTACCTAGGATGATAGGATATCCCCCCAAAGTTTACTTACTAGACAATATGGTGAAATCTGCTGGGTATTCCCAAGACTCAAGAATGACAATGACATCTTCTACCACTCCATCAGGTTTTACTGTGAAACTATCAGCAAGCTGCAGGATGGTAGGTGTAGACTTAGTGGTTAGGATATTCAAATACTCCATAGTCTGCTTGGTCATTACATTGATGGCTGCACCAAGGTCAATCAAAATATTCTTTACAATCTGGCCATTAATATTTATTTGTACCATAGGACTCTCAGGGTCAGTATATTTTGGAATGACTACCTTTCCTAATATAATATCTGCCAACTGTATACATGGATAGTTTTGGGATCCTTTTTCTTTCTTCCTGGCTTCTTTAAACAGGCTTTCTTAATGACTTTTCCATAAATTGGAACATCTTTAATGGCTTGAAAAAGAGGAATTTGAACATGTACATTCTTCAGCTGATCCAAAATATCAAAGGTAGGCTCTTCCATAGACTTGGATGTAGTAATTTACAACCTCTGAGGAAAGGGTGGTTTGGCCTGATGCTACAGGATAGGTTCCTTAGAGACAGTATCTGATACAGGTATATGTTTTGTAGGATCAGTAGGTTGTTAAGAGGCAGAATCTAGAATCTCTGTAATTACAGGTCGTTGTGGAGCAGGGAGAGTGGTTCCAGACCTGAGATGGATATCATGAATATCTAGGGCATAAGTTGGATACTGATTGACTTCTACAAAATACATAGGTTGTTGTTGTTGTTGCTACTTATTATTAGGATTTGGCAATGGTTGAGTAGGCATAGGGGTTTGTTTTAGAGGGCCAGTATTTGCTGCAGGTGTTACAGGAGGTGGCATGAGAGCCAGAGGTTGTGGCTGCTGAGGCTGCAGGGGTCCAGAGGATTGGTTCTGCCATTGTTGAGGACTTCTCCATTGAGGATTCTATTGCCAATTACCTGGGAGTGGAGTCCATTGTCCTTGTGGTTGCTACCAACCTCCTTGAGGAGATTGCCATTGAGGACTCTGATAGTTAGGCTAGTGTGGTTGAGAAGTATTCCAAGGTGGTGATGGGCCATATGTAGGTTGCCATTGGTTATTGTAATTAGAATAAGGATTACCAAAAGTCAAAGGCTCTTGAGGCATACCTTGTCTTTGAGCCCACGGTCACCTTTGTGCAACAAAGAATACTTGGTCATCAACACCCTCTACTATCTTGAAATCAGTAGGTAATTGCTTAGCCTCCATGTTAGTCACCATCTTACATTTGCAGTCTTGTTTCTTCTGTTTGCAATGTGGACAAAACTTAGCCAAGATTGCTTCAACTTCCTCATATTTCTTCCGAACTTGCATAGTATCCAACTGTGTAGCCATATTGTTTATGATATCCTGCTTAAAATCAGACAGAAAATTTGTGATCTCCGTCCGTGAAACTCCATTGGTAGAAGACTTTCCCACTGTGGCTTGATGACCTCTACCCTTCTTAATAATTTCTCAAGAGTAGTTGAGACATATTTTCTTGATATCATCCCAAGGAAATTAGGTTATATCTCCTCCTCCCATCAGATCTAGGGCATCTATACAGGTGTCACTGATTCCCCTTAAGAAAATTAATTTCTGATATTCTTCATTGAGGGTATGGTTTGAATTCTTTTTTAGGGAAAACAAGAATCTTGAGAAATAGTCTTCTAGGCTTTCATCCTCCTTTTGTTGAATTCTAAATATATCATCCCCCTTACTACCACTCTTACAATATTCCTTGTATTTCTCAAGAAATTTTATTTGCATTGCTTCCCAACTATCAACAACACCCCTTCTCAAACTCATGAACCATCTAAGAGCTCCTTCTTTCAAAGTAGCAGGAAACAACTTCATCCTGTGAGCATCTGAAGTGTAATCATAGCTACGACAGAGGATTTCAAACTCAAACAATAAAGTATCTAGGTCCTCTGTAACTAGTCCATAGAACTCGGGAAGTAATGAAAAAGGAATATTTTTAAAGTTATCATTATCTTGTTGAGCAATGATGGGAAATTTAAAAGTAGGAGGTTGATTAGGTGGATTTCATGCCATATTTGTTTGATGGAGTATCAAAGCAAATGGATTTTCTTCAGGTTCTTTTTCAACTGGGTCAAATAGCCATTCAGCAGCCAGGTTTTCAGCAAATGGATTGATATCTTGGTCTCCTCCTTCCTCAAATAGATTATAAGTTGGTTCAAAATTATTATCAATGAATGGAAGGTCAGGGAGGAATCCTCCTAGAGCATCTCTTCTTCTCTGCATGCAATAGAATGAATGGTAAATTTAAGGAATTTGAAAATGCTTGAATAACAGAATAAACTACTACTAACAATGACTATGACAGGTTCTTAGCTTGACACCATCCCTAGCAACGGCACCAAAAATGGTCGCGCCCACAAAAGGATATAAAAGTCATGAAAAATCCTAACTTGGGAATTGGACATTCCAGCAGGTGACTAATATCTTCTTATGGTTGTTCATTTACATTGTCAAACCAGGGAATGTATACTTGAAATGGAGCGGCATTGTATGTGCACTAAGAACCAGTTTCAGTCATGATTTACCAGAAATAAATGCTTGGAAGGAATTCTAAGTAAGCTACAGGAATGTAATGCAAAGTCTTCTTAACTTAAGCGTAACTTAATCAAAGCAAAAATTATGACAACTATTACAAAGGAACAAACTATGAACTGGCCTTATGCTGCAGAAACAAACACAGGGATGGATTCCCGATGCTGCAGGAACAATATAAGACTAAGTTTGCGCTGAAACTTTCAAGAATAAAATCTAACTTATGAACAACAGAAAATAAAAAACTAACCAACTACGGATACTTACTAAGTGGGCCCCCTTAGCAAGCATCAACTATTTTATGTAAGAATTGAACTCAGAACTTCATCAAATTTTATTCATGAACTTGGAATGATATACTTTGATTGTTCTGATTATATGGAAACTAACACAAAACTCTTATTCTTATTATAATACTAATTCTTACATACTATCCTTGCTCACTCGTGCAAGAGGAACACTTATTTATATCAGAGAAGCAACTAACTAACTATCTAACAAAGAAAGACGTGGAAATAAATGTATCTTGAAACTGAGGAATAGACTTCTCATAAATGAAAGCATATCCGTTCAACACAATTCAGAGAGAATTTAGCATTCCACTCTTCCCAGATTAATGAACATTTAGATTTCTTCCCAACGACCCAGACAGAGAGTCTTCGTCAGAACAACTTCCTTGACACCATGTAGGAAATGGACTTTACTACAAGGCTGAGATCTGTTGTGCTTGACTCGTTCATGCTCCCTTCAACAACCTGTGATGCACAAGGTGACAGAAGCGAAAGAAAGCATGCATGGAAAACAACACGATATAGATTCATTAATCACATATTAAATCTATTTCATCATTCAAAAACCATATGCATTATATCAGTCATTTGGGAGGTCAAACAGGGTAATTAATAAGACACATAGAGATATTAAATTGCAGGAATATAGGAATGTATTGCTACAGGATACTACCTAATTTCAGATAAAAAGTATTTAATCAAAGATTTAAACAACCATTTAGCAACAAGAGTAAGGGTATTAAAATACATCATAATATTTAAATTATGAGCATATTTTGAGCTCATCAATGCCCTTATGTATGCATCAATTTTTCACCTAATTTCACTCAGTCCAATGTAGCTCAGAGTGATTTGACGTATTTGGGTGCAATAGAGGACCATCCCTAGCATAAACGTACCCATCCAGACATGTTGGAATAGTTTGTTTGGTTGTATGATTTGTTGAATGAAATTTGCACCACTTTGCAACTTTACACTGCTTACATCTAACAACTTTTCCCTCAGCTGAAAACTTTCCACCATAGGAAAACGCCTCTTAGATAGAAAAAACCAAGAGAGGTTATTGTATATGGGCCAAAAAATATCCCATAGCCTCAAACAGAGATTCTGTAAACATCATTGTTTCTAAGAAATAGCCCTTCAAAGATTGTTGTCTTTTAGCACTTTGGACTCTTAAGGGAAATCGTCAGTCCAATGTAGCTCAGAGTGATTCAGCGTATTTAGTTACAAAAGAGGACCATCCCTAATGTAAATTTACCCATCCAGATGTGTTGGAATAGTCTGTTTGGTCATACGAGTTGTTGAATCAAAGTTGCACAACTTTGTAATTTTACACTACTTGCATTTGACAACTTTTCCCTCAACTGAAAACTTGCCACCATGGGAAGACGCCTTCGAGATAGAAAAAACCAAGAGAGGTTATTGTAGATGGGCCAAACACAATCCCATAGCCTCAAACGGAGAGTCTGTAAACATCACATTTTTCAAGAAATAGCCCTTCAAAGATTGCTGCCTTTTAGCACTTTGGACTTTTAAGGGAAATCATCAATCCAATGTAACTCAGAGTGATTCAGCGTATCTGGGTGCAAAAGAGGACCATCCCTAGTGTAAATGTACCCATTCGGATGTGTTGGAACAGTCTGTTTGGTCGTACGAGTTGTTGAATGAAAGTTGCACCACATTGCAACTTTACACTACTTGCATCTGACAACTTTTCCCTCAACTAAAAACTTGCCACCACAGGAAAACGCCTCTGAGATAGCAAAACCTGAGAGATATTATTGTATATGGGCCAAACATGATCCCATAGCCTCAAACAAAGAGTCTATAAAAATCACATTTTTTGAGAAATAGCCCTTCAAAGATTGTTGTCTTTTAGCACTTTGAACTCTTAAGGGAAATCACTAGTCCAATGTAGCTAAGAGTGATTCGACATATTTGGGTGCAAAAGAGGACCATCCCTAGCGTAAACGTACCAATCTAGATGTGTTGTAATAGTGTGTTTGGTCGTACGAGTTGTTAAATAAAATTTGCACCACTTTGCAACTTTACACTGCTTGCATCTAACAATTTTTCCCTCAGCTGAAAAATTTTCACCACGGGAAAAAGCCTTCGAGATAGCAAAAACCAAGAGAGGTTATTGTAGAGGGGTCCAACACGATCCCATAGCCTTAAACAAAAATTTTGTAGGCATCACAGTTTCTAAGAAACAGTCCGTCAAAGATTCATTTTCATTTTCATGTGAAAAAAAATCATGAAACCTATGCATTTGCATGGCAAATAGACAGTTTCATGGGACATCCTGCTAAAGGACCTATACATGTAGAATAATCTTAGAATTTTTTGTTTTATGACACAACTCGAGATAGTTTGGGGTGTTCTTCTACGGATCAAGTGTTTAAAGGGCACTCACTTTGTGAAAGAGGGCTAATTCACTAGCCTAGGATAGGGGTATGTTATTGGTTCTCAAATTTGGTCCAAAGGAGTCAAGGGTAGTTTTCACATATGTTTTCACCCCCACTCTACATCAATCCATGGTTTGTTTGAAAGAACTTGTTTTAGGCTTTTAGCCATAACAACAAGCTAGTGAACTATTTGATAAAAAGCTTTAGTACACATGTATAAAAAATGTGGTGGCATAGACAAGGCAGTGAATTGTTTGAAAAAATGCCTCAAAGAATTGTGGTCTCATAAAATTCCATGACAAGAAAATGCAATTGACAATTGCTCCTAGTTATTAGTTATGTAAGGTGAAGTAATTGCATAATTGCTTAGGTTGACTTTGTAAAAACTATATTGTAATTGAATTTTTTTCATCTACCAACATCTAGTTGTTAGTTATGCAATGTGAAATAATGATTTGAGTTTGAAAGATTTGCAATGCAATGTAATCAGTGATATGAATATAAACTACATAATACAACCATTATTTTTTATGCTCTTGTACATTAAAATTTAACCATTGCTCACTTGATTAAATTTTCAAAGAGTTTAATCATGTGCATGAGGAAGAAATTAAATTTCAATTGTCAACTTCTATATATCAAATTATCCAATAATCTTGAGTGTATCTCCATATACAAATATGGCATCAATGCCAACTCAAACAAAGTTTTACAAAATGTGGCATATTCTATCTCAATGTCTATTCAAAATTTACATGCCAAAATGTCTATCTCATCCTAAACTACTGGTGGATCATCAAAATGGAGCCTCTTTGTAGCACTCGTTGGCTCTAAAGGTAGCTACACAAGAAAAATTCAAACCACAATTGAGATTAGTTATACTATATGATTTAAAATCAAATAATTAACATCAAAATCAATATATAATGAATTATAATTGAACTCTAAAATTGTAATCTTGATTACCTGAAATATTTGTCTCTTCAAAGGGTCAGGAGTCCTAGAATATGCCCCTCTCCAAGAACTAACCAAACCAACTTTTGTAATGTCAATCTATATATGTAAACAAAAACATAAAATTGATCCTAGTTAGCATACAATTGTCGATAATAGGAACATATAAATACGAAACAAAAAATAAAATAAACACATACCTCTTTAGGCTAATCTTTTTCTTTATCTCCTTTAGGTGTTTTGACACCTCCTCCTTGAGGTGTTTCAACACCTACTCCTTCAAGTGTTCCAATATGTACTCCTTCAGGCATTGTGGCACTTGTCAACAATGATGTATAGCTCATAACTACCTATACATAAAAATTACAAGTACATATGAAACTACCAATCTATATTGATGTATGTATAATCAATATAAGATCTTAACAATCTTAATTCAATTGAATTTGAGTTCAATTACCTTCCCCTTATCTAACATTGCACTTCCATAATCTGGAAAAGGTTGCACCTTACTCGCACTTGTCAACAACGACGTATAGCTCATAACTGCATGTACATAAAAATAACAAGTACATATGAAACTACCAATCTATGTCGATGTATGTATAATCAATATAAGATCTTAAAATTCTTAATTCAATCAAATTTGAGTTCAATTACCTTCCCCTTATCTAACATTACACTTCCATAATCTAGAAAAGTCTGCACCTCACTTGCACTAGGTATTTCCTACAAGAGGAAAATAAGATAAACATATAAGTTATATAATTTCATTTATGACAATTCAAATGACAAGCAAGTATATAATAAAAAAATGTAAATGAGTGAGTGCAAAAATATATACTATGTGTGTGTCGAGGCCAAATGAAATGGCCCTAAGGGTGCTATCAGTCACCTATGCGAGCTCCTCCTTAAACATCAACTATTAAATAGACCATGTAAATAAATATTAGTACATTATACTATCTCTTATTAATATTCATTTAAAAACAAATGCCAGTTATGAATTTACAACTTAAATCTTACCTGTGTCACTATTCCAATGTCCCCCTCTCTAGCAAGAAAGGACTTTGTAGGGTGCGCTCCACTCCCCTGAGTCTAATCTATAATGTCCACATTATGGAGGTCATAATCAAAAGTGTCCATGGGATGATCGACAAGTTGTACAAGAGGACCCAAGCATATCTGGCGGCACATGGAGCAAGTAGGTGGCACATGGAGTAAGTATGTGCCACACAAATATGTGGACCTGACGAGGATGACACAACAACACTCAAACCATCGCCAACATCACCAGAATGTGGTTGAGCTACTATAGAAGCATGTGAAACCAAAATGCCACACAAAGAGTGAATAGCCTGGATAGTTTGTGTGGTTGCATCCTACATAATATCTAGATGATATACTAGAGGTGGTGGAGGAAGGGGAGGAGGGGGAACATATCCTAGAGCATACCTCTACCAACGCCCTTGAAGGGGTTAATGTCAAAGTAATTGACATGATGCCCTAACACAATCTCAGCATATAATTTTTTAATAAAGTAAAATGGTATATCACAATTATTGTTCGGTGGTTTATCAAAATCCATACACCAATGATCCCAAAAGTTATCTACAATGTCCATATGCGTGCACCATTTTGTTGGTATGTGGCGACTGATCATGCTATACTGTATAGCCCATGGTATACTTTACACCCTAGCCCCTTGTCCTCACCGAGGTCTGCGGCCGGGTGGGGATTCCAGGGCGACAGCCCCCGAAAAGCAGGGGCTCAAGGGCGCAGCCCCCGAGAAAAAAAATTTGCCATTTTTTTCGTGTCGTCGGTGAAAAAGGAAAAATCTCTAAAAAAGAAAGAAAACTAACTTTGTAAAACCCTAATTCTGGAAGCTTCTAAAAGCTTGTTAAAATGGGTTGGGATGGGGGTTACAGTATGATGAAAAACGCGATTATTCGCAAGATTGTAATAGGTTTTGTACTGGATAATAAAAGGATTGGATGGTTGCGGTTTGGTGGATGTAGCCCAGATTGGGTGAACCACATTAAATTCTTTGTGTTATGATTTATTTTGTGTATGTTTTAGTTTCTCTATTTATTATTTAAATCTGCATTTAATTGTTAGATATCTGCCATCTCTAACCCTAACACATTTTATAGAAAGTTTTGGTTTATTAACATTAACTGGAAAACCAGTGCGGGGGTTAACAAATAAAGAGGCTATTTGGGCTTTGGTTATTCTAAGATCTTTCACATCATCATAATACAATCCAAATGCATAATATTCCCTCACATCTTCTCAACACGAATGAAAGGCATTATGTTGGATGGAGAGTGTTTCTATATTTTTAATTATATCCTTCAATGTGTTTGACATCTCAAATAATCGAGGGATGAAAGGCATTGTGTTGGGTGGAGAGGGTTTATATATTTTTAATTATATCCTTCAATGTGTTTGACATCTTGAATAATCAAGGGATTCTCTTATAAACTTCAGAAATGCCCTTTAATTGCTATAATTTTTCACCAATTAATTCTTCAATTGATGGTTGTGGAGGTGGTGGAGCGTTTGGTATTTGTGCATTTTCATTCTTAGTTGGTGGATCATTTGGAATTTGTGCATTTTCATTTTCAACAGCCATAATGCTTGATTAAAGTTAAAAACTAATTAATCTAATTGAAATTAGATAGTATTGTAGATGTCTAAATTTGGACACTTAATTTATCCAAATTCATCCCCTTTCATCATATTTTTGTTAATTAAGTAATACTACTATTATTTAATTAATATCTTTAATTCTGCCAAATCCCTAAGGTATTTAATCAATAATACCTTATCTCTTTAAATCTCCTTCCATCAATTGAATTAAATAAATATTCCATTTATTTAATTCCCTTCATGTCACATCCTCCATCATTTTTATCTTATTCTAATCCATCTTCTAATCTCATCATTAGGATGTGCATATTCCTAATCCTTGATTAGGATGTGTCACATCCTCCAACTTTTGCAAGTTGGCCTCTAATCTCTCTTAGCCACCTAACCATCCTCTAATCCTTCACTAACTAGCCTAATCAACCTCTCAAGGAATTTTTAATTCCTTTTATCCTTCCAAGGAATTTAATTCCTTTTCTCTTCCCCATGTCTTTATGACATTTCAACCCTATTAAATTTGACACATGTGGTCCTATTAAATGCTTTTCTTTTGACAAGGCATCTCCTTCCCCATGTGAATTTTTAATTCACATTTAATCCCCAATGCACCCTTTGGAATTTAAAATTCCTTCCCTCTTCCCCATGAGAATATTTGAGGAATTTTTAATTCCTCACTTGTCCTCTCTCCCACATGGGGACAAGTACCTCCTTTATGAGGAGGTCTTGTCCAATCCCAAGGTACTTTGTACCCCTCTCCATGTCATGTACATGTCCTTCCACCTCATGTCCACTTCACCTTTTAGGGCTATCTCACATGCCACATGTCAAGATGTGAGGGCTTGTGAGTTCTCAACTCACCTTAGCCCTACATCTTGATATTTGGTGGCCCAATCTCAACCGTCCATTTCCCCTAGGATTTCCCAAAAATCCTATAAATACCCCCTCTTTTCTCCCATTTTGGGGAGACCATTTGTGCTAGCCAAACTCTTGCAAATTTGTTTCTCATCTTATACTTAGCCATTCTCTTGTTTTCATCCACTTGCACTCATCCTCACAACATCATTTAGCTTGCATCTACTTGCATCCAAGGAGCATACACATCAAAGATCGAAGGGCCAACCAAAGGATCGATTCGAGACAAGGTATAAGGTTCCATTTGTTGCTTTTTATCTTGTTTTGTTTCCAACTTAGGCTAATCTTGAGGTGTAGGTTGTTTTGGTGTTTATTTACACTCTTTTACTTGTTGCTTTCTTTCTAACACTCACATTCGACCTATCACATTTCTGGCACACCTGGTGGGACCCACAAATGGGTCTCTTTCTTTCACGTTTGTTTTTTTTTACATTTTTGCAGGTCCAGGTTACAGAGTGGCGGACCTGTCCTCCTGCAGTGGTAGACTAGTTCTGGAGTGGCGGATCTGTCCTGGGGTGGTGGACTGGTCCTGACAGAAAGGTGGATCTATCCTAGAGTGGCGGGCATGTCCTGCAGTGGCGGACCTGTCCTAGTGCTGTGGTGGAACTATCCTAATTCAGTGGTGGACCTGTCCTAATTCAGTGGAAGATCTGTCCTAATTCAGTGGCGGACCTGTCCTAAACTGGCGGACCTATCCTAACAGAGTGGCAGACCTATCCCTGCAGAGTGGCGGATCTGTCCCTGCAGAGTGGCGGAGTTGTCCTCCAGAAGATAAAAATTTTAAGTTTTCCCGAATTGTCTTTTGGTAAAATAGGAACATAGTTTAATTAAAGGGTGTCAATAAACCTTGTTTGGCGTGTTTGGGAAGGCTATTTGACGTATCCAATCCCCTTGCGCCATTTGGCAATCCTGGGTGACGAGAAATCGTAGCTTTCCAAGTCCTTTTGAGTCACCTTTTTTCACTTTCTTAGTGGGACCTGCTTGGGGATTTCATCACCCCAAGGGATGATTCCAACCACGCGTACCGGCGGGGTATATAAAGGGGGGAGAGCGAAAGTTGTACCTCAATCCAACCACGTTGTAATTGGTGAAGCGTCGAGATGACGTGAAGAGTTGGTCTGAGCTTTTAGTATCTCGCTAAGGTTCTCGACTCATGCTTGTAACGGGTTGGTGTTCACGGTTTGGACCTCACGTACCAGGTGTATATCGAGGACTCCTTAGAAACCATGTGCATCCTAGAGTAGAAGACTTTGTTGACCATACCCATTTCTACTAATCTTAGGGTTGTGCTGTTTGAGTTGTCTTTCTTGTGCAAAAACTAGTGATTATCAGTTTGGCCAAGTCTTTTTATGATTGCTACAATTTGGGTCCTTTGCCTTTTCCATCCATCAAAACACCAAGCCTAAACTTATCCTTTGGCGAAATTGTCCTTATCCTTTGGCGGACCTGTCCCTGTGCAGTGGCGGATTTGTCCCATGCAGTGGTGGACCTGTCCCAGTGCATGTCCTACTGCAGTGGTGGATCTATCCTAGTGTAGTGGCGGACCTGTCCCAGTGCAGTGGCGGACCTATCCCTGTGTAGTGGCGGACCTGTCCTAGTGCAGTGGCAGACCTGCCCCTGTGCAGTGGCGGACCTGTCCTTATGCAGTGGCGGACCTGTCCTTCTGCTCCTTCCTAGGGTCGCCATTTCCACATCATTTATCCGATTGACTCCGTTCAAAGGTAGTTCTTCTCATTTTTTCGTGCTCTTTCTGATGATATATACCACTTCATACTTTTGAGAAGTTAGCCGGGGCACCTTTTTCTTCACCATCAGCCTCCTCAAGGGGGTTATACCCTACCATTCTCATCCGTTTACTCGTTCTAAGTAAACGTTCATCCATTCGACATATCCATTTATCATTCTAAACTCTCGTTCGGTCATTTCGATCATCCATTTCACACCTCCTTTCATCATTTGGAACTCTCGTCCTATCATTCTAATCATTTGTTTGCTCATTCTAAGCAGACGCTCATCCATTTCTATCATCCATTCCTCCAGTCAAATCATCCAAATCCCCTAAACTTTGTCTCGGGTTATTATCCAAATTGACCTAAGTGTCTGATCTGATCGTCATCATTAACATCCTCTTAGGATTGTCATCCATCCTAAGTTAATCATCATCGTCGGCCCAATCAATCCATTTTCAATCTCAAAGTGGATTCAGTGCCGCAATCGTCCATTCATCCTTTAATCTGATCAATTAGTATCCTAAGTCATCTAAGATAATCTCTGAACGGGATTTGTAGTCTCTTTCATCATCCACCAGTCAATCTTATCAATTAATCATTGATCGATCTTATCTAATCCAATCCGATCCAATCCAATCCAATCGCGTCCTTATCCAATCACCTTCAACCCAATCAATCTACTTCCATCTCGTGGCAGATTTGGTGTCATAATCATCCTTTGATAATCAAATCCGATCATCAAAATCAATCCCATCGTATCATCCAATCATCCTAATATGAGATTTAATCCAATCCCGATCTGAGCTTGTCCTAAATCCCAATTTGGGCTTTTTCCCATTTCCATCCAAAGTCTTTATCCATCATCTTTATCCTTTCATCATCATGAATTCTTATCCTCCATCAATAGTGGTCAAGGGAAACCCTAATTACATCGATGACGATAACGAAAGTCTTGTTGATCAAGAGGTATACGACATAGATTCCCTTGACACTATCGTTGCTAGTAAGCTTTCTCCACCCACATTCCAAAATCTAATCACCCCATCGAGTTATCCCATCATGTCTTCATCTATGCCTAATCACACTCCTTATGCTACCTTTGACAAGGGATGTCCATCATACCCATCATATCCTTCATCTACATCATCCTCTTATACAACACCTGCATCTCCTTATCCTAGTTTTCCATCAAAATACCCCTATCTTGATCCCCCATCCACATCCTCTTATTCCAATCCTCCATCCACATGTACCCACTACCCTAATCTTCCATACCAATCCGCTCAACCTAATCCTACATTCACACCTTCCTATCCTAGTCAAACACACCCATTAACTTACCCTAATCCAACATCTCCATCTCCCTATATTAATCCAACACCTGCATCTTCCCATCCTAATCCACCATCCCAATACCTTTATTACAACACGCCACCCATATCTTCTACCAACGATCCACCATCCATGTCATCTTATCCTAATTCCCCATACCCCTATCCTTACCTTAATCCTCCATCCAGTCTTAATCTTCCATCTAATCTTAGCCCACCAATCCCTAGTCCTAATCCCCCACTAATCCATAAACCTTCATCCCCTCCCACCTTGCCATCTCTGCCTAGCATATCCAAGTTTCTCCAAGGACTTATAACAAAGGAAACATCCCCCACTCCACACATTGCAGTCGTGGAACCATGCCATCCCAACCCATCATCCATGGTCGTTAGTGATGAGACCCTTCTCCATCCAACACCTATCATTGATGATACCATCACATCCTCTGAATCCACTGAGTCCCCATCTCCTACCATCACATCCTCTGAATCCACTGAGTCCCCATCTCCTACCATCACATCTACCAAATCCATTAAACACCCACCCCCTACTTCGAGAGCCATCGAACCTATCGACGACACCCAAATCCAATCCACTTCTTCCACTCCTACTATCCATTCTTAGGAATATTTTGAATCATCCATCCTTCCATCTTCCCCACTTGAAGAGTCCCCCCATGACTCCATTATCATGCCTCCTGCACACGATGAGTCATGCCAAGAGCTTGACCCAAAGCATGCCAACATATCCCCTCCTCCAGATCAAGATCCTACCATCCCATCTAGTCCACCTCAAGATCACAGTCCCCCATCCATTCCATCCTGTGATCCTCTTGATATTCAAGATTTTACCACTCCATCTTCGTCTGCTACCACAAAATCAGATCCTATCATATCCCCTAATCCCTCTCCTGATACAACCCATCCAAATGTTGCTATCCCATCATCTCCTTCTCAGGATCCCCCATCATCGCCTAAAAATGCTATCCCCACACCGCTTGCATATCCCCTTGGTACTCTCACATTCTTCCATGGTGGCCTCCTTGCGTAAGAAAAACATGCATATATACCACCCATCATCCCCACCTAATAATGGACTTGCATCATGTTTTCAGAATAACAAAAATCCTATCATGGATCGAATGCTCAAGAACATGAACTATCAAGGAAAAGGTCTAGGCCTTCACGAGCAAGGTATTTTAGAGCCCATCCAAGTCAAAGAACAAATTTGCATGCAAGGTCTTGGGTCTATTCCACAAGACTCACAATCTAAACACATTGGTACAACCTCTAGACGTCCTCAACGAGCCTTTTCCAAAAGAAATGTTGGCTCTTCCCATCACTCCACCAAATCATATGATGCCATCCCTCCTCCTCTATCATATCACCTCAAAACAACCGTCCATATTCCTCCTTCATTTTCTCCATCCATTTTGGGTCCTTACATCCCTCCATCCACAATCTCCCATCCTTCATCTACTGCATCCATCTTGGGTTCTTATGTCCCTCCACCCACTCTATCCATCTTGGGTCCATACATCCCAAGATCACCTCCTCCATCTCATCCTTTCACCCATCCAACACCTATACATGTCATCCATCATAAACATCCCTCTCGCATATCCCATAATCAGGATCAACAAAGGCACATACCTAAACATTCCCCATCTACACGTAATCCCCATACTCCTACCTCCATTGCTCCACACCGTCCATCCCCTCACACCCATCCCATTGCTAATAAATGCACTTTGGATGCTAACATAAAAATGCATAAATCCAAACATCCACATGAATCCAACGCTTCCCATGTCCCCTCTAAAAGACATGGTAAAGAAAAGAAAAACAAAATCCCAAATCAAAATCAAATTTATAGCTCGCAAAGAGCCAGCAAAGCAAAGATCAAAACCATGTGGATCCCAAAGAAAAAAGATGCAATGCCATCAAGTGAAAAATCTGTAAGAACATCCAAAGTTGCTAATCCAAAAGCTAATTATACACCCCTTTCATCTCCTAAATCTCTTTTGGGTCCCTATGTCCCGAAATTCGCTATTCCATCTCCTCCATTATCCCCACATTCTCCATCCATTAGTCCCCTTATCTTTTCACATCCGTCACCACATGTGCCAATGTTGGTCCTGAACTCATCTCCCCATCACATATCCACCCCATCATTCTATCCATACCATTTCCAATATCCCACCCATTATCCCCTGTATCTTCCCCATCAAATCCCTCTCATTCATCCTCTAGCATAATCCATTTCTCCTAATAAGGTTGTACCAACATCCAATAGTCAGTTCGAACATGAGCTCTTAATACCTGATGTAGAACTTGATGCTTGAGTCTTTCATCCATATACTTATTGCATGTCTTCTAAATCCACTTATTCGCCTCCCTATCCTTATCCATCTCCTTCCGCATACTATCCAAAAAGTCCAAAAATCTAGAAAAGTCAAAAAAATCAAAAAAGAATCAAAAAATCAAAAAAATCAAAAAAATAAAATAGTAAAGAGAAATAATCCATCCAATGGTGAAAACTTGGCAAACAAGCACCTTGGATAAGTACCATGATGAAAACCTGGAAAACAGGCGTCATGCGTAAATCCCCATCTGCACTTGGTTGGGGGCAACTTCCTGATTTGCATTCCCTCCATCCGCTATGCACCCATCTTCTTGCTATACATCATTTTCGTCCATTCCCTCCACCCTATCGAGTTTACACATCCTTCTTGGCATATCTCATTTATCCCAATCCTTCCATCCTCCTTGTGTCCTTGATAACAATAGGGAAAACATATGAGCATGCTTTGGACACCTATTGGCATACATTCCCCCCATCCGCACACTATCCTAATCCTCATTCGCACTCATCTACCTTCTGTATCCCTTCCTTATCCATACATCCTATCTTCATCCATCTCACTATCTTCCCATCCACTTGTCTTCCATCCTTCATTCCTCCCCGCACATGACATATCTAGAGTGGGGGCATCTATCTTCCTTTGTGTTATAGTCCTTGGAGACATCATTCATCCTGTCCAATCACATCCCTTTCATCCCCCATCCCTATCTCCCTCTGTCATTTCTCTCTATCTCCATCCCATTTCATCATCCCTTGTCATTGGCCTTTGGTTATAGGTTTCTCCCCGTCCTTTCCCATCCACTTGTCTTGCATCCTTCATGCCTCCTCGCACATGACATATCTAGAGTAGGGGCATCTATCTTCCTTTGTAATGCAATCCTTGGAGACATCATTCATCCAGTCCAATCGCATCATTGCCATCTCCCCATCCTTATCTTCCTATCCATCCATCTACCTAGCCAATCCCCTCTATTCATCCAATCTCTTCTCCCTCCCCCCATCCCCCATCCCCCATCCTCCCATCCCCCCATCTCCTCCCATCTCCCTCCCATCCCATCCCCCCATCTCCTCCCATCTCCCTCCCATCCCATCCCCCATCCTCCCCTCCCATCCCATCCCC
>VDFB02207373.1:0-21847 GCA_007258455.2 Sequoia sempervirens | reverse complement strand
CCCTAGTTCGAGCAAACCCCTTTTGGGTTCAGTCGAACTTATAGGTTCATTTGAACCCTTAAAACCAATTTTTTTGTATGGGGTCATTTTTTCTTAGTTTTCCTTCCTCCATCAAATTGTAAACCACTATTGTAGCTTCACCCTTAGGGTTAAGCATGCCACAAATTCTTATCCTTATTATAATAAATAATATAATATATACTTAGAATATATCATATTAGCATCATAATATCCCTTTTGTTGTGAAGGAAAGTGTTGAGGTTGAGACCCTACAATATGTCAACTTGCTCACTCAAACCATTTTATAGCACACTACGCCTCTAACATAGGGTGATGAGGGAAAACATTTGAGGTCTTAGACTTCCACCTAACTTATATTTAAATTGTGAATCTCTTTGTGAGTATGTGATGAGGGAGCAACCCGAGACACAAAAAATAACTCAAAAAACAAGAGAATAATTTTATTATTCAAAAAATGGAACTTCTTACATGTAGAGGATCTCAAATCCTCAAGTTCTACAATAGATGCAAGTTACAGAAAATCACAGAATGACCCTTTTCACAGTGTGCAAACTTGTTCCCCTGAAAAACTACACAAAAATCATAAACTCGCCCATAAATAGAGCTCCTTAAATATTAGTTTGGAGCCAAAAAAAAATTCAAATTTTGAGTTTTTGGTGGCCTAGCACTGAAATTTACAACTTGAAATTCAAATTTTGGAGTACATTCGAATATTAGTATCTTCTAGAAAGTGCGCCAACTTCCGAGAGCCATAACTTTTGATCCAGGACTCCATTTTTTGAACCGTTTGAACCGTTGGAAAGGTATCAGAGTCAAGAACGTGCTCAAAATAAGCTCTGCTAATTTCAACAAGTTTTGGGGCTATTTTGAGACCGTTTATTGCCTCAAATATGCCTTGGAAGGTTTTCAAGTGCAATTCTTGGAGACTAAAACTGCAATATCTTTCAACCCAAGAATAGAAAAGCAATATTGTAAGTTGGGAATTATATTATGATGAAAAGGGTATCCAGAAATGCAAAAACATCTAAGAAAATACCAACATGAAATGAGACTCTTTTTGGGTGATGCAGGATTGCCCTTACACCACTAGATGCTCTTGCATCAGTATGGATCTGAGGATGACCAGGAAGCACATGGCTAGAAATTAGGCACATCTATATTGGATCAAATGGTATTCATAGATGAGTTGTTGATGAGACATTTGACATTGATAAACAGGTAAATTTGAACAAGGCTAAATTTAATTTACTATATTTCATTTTTTAATGTAAGATTAACTAAATTAATATATATTAATTATAATAAAATTTCAAGGTCAAAGTGTACACCATAAATCTAGTGGCCCTTTTTCTTCCAATTATATGATGATGTTAAGTCCACAAGTATGTAATTAGTAAAGAAATAATAAATATAGTACATGTAAATTTTTTAACCTTGTATGAATGATAATCTCAAAACTCATATTAGATTTTGAACATGTAGATGTTGGGCCTTTGACATCAAAACCTATCTATAGGAGTAGTCATGCATCTTACACTAAGGTAAGCTTGACCATTTTTAATCATTAAATATTTGTAAAAGAATGGTAGGTAGATTTTCATAATTTAATAACATTGTCTCTGTAGACACTTGAAATTGTCCTGGATGGTATTACACCCTTGAATCTGATCACTAGCATCGTTTCATCCTCAATTTCATCCTCTTTTCACTTGTTTGATTAAATAAGTATGGTTATTTAATTAAATGTATCATTTTCATCTATTAATCTAATTGACTTAATTAGTTTAATTCACCCCCTTTCACCTTCACCTTTCATCTTGTTTAATTGAATAAATCAAATTATTTATTTTAAAACCTTAAGTCATCTCATTTAATTAAAAAATAATCCTATATTGTTGAATTAAATATCATTTGCATCCCCTTTTCATTAAATAAGTTAATTATTTAATGGATATCCTATTATTCCTCATCTTGCACAATTAAAACTTAGTTTCAATTACTAATTGCTAATTTTCATCACCACCACTTGCATAGAGAATATTCTGAAGGAATATTCTCCTATTTGGCTCCAAAAAGGGAATGATCATTTTCAAACAAACTCTATAAAAAACTTTCAAAGTTGTTATAAAGTGTGTTTGTTTGAATCATTCTCATCCATTGATGCTTTATTTGATTCATGTGATATTTGATTCTCATCCATTGATGTGAATCCTTGGTCCATGCCTTCACCCTTCATTCAGTATTGACCATTGATTGATCAAATCAATCTCAGCCCTTGATTCTTCATTTGCTCTCCTATAAATACTTCACCATTTGGAGAGAAATGGATCCAACTTTTCAAAGTAAAGTTATGTTGCCCATTTGAATAATATCTCTATTCATACTTGCACCATTTCCAAGCTCTTTCATCTTTTCATCCATCCATAGCATCAGTTTATCACATTTAGCTTAGTTTTTCAACAATGGAGTTTGGTTAAACATTCATCTCATTGAAGGAATTTGGAAAGGGTCACCATTCCACATCAATACAACATCACTCCCCCAAGGGATAAAGTTTGGAGTATTAGAATAGATTTATTTTAAGCTTTTATGTTCATTTCATGTTTAGTTGAATAGTTTCTTAGTTTTTTTAATGCTTTTGAACATCTCATTGGGATTGTAGCTTAGAGGGTTAGATATGTCTCTAATTCATTAGGATCTAGGGTATTTAACCTATACTATGATTACAATCACAGTCTCATTTTCAATTTGATGCAATCAATTTGATACTCCTTGTGGATTTCATACGTGAATATTGGTCCCTCAGATCTAGAAAGAAGTATGCAACATTGAAACTCTGATACCATGTGGGTGATGTCATAATAGTGGTTTACAATTCCTGAGAGGAACGAATTTTAGCTGAAATCACATATTTTTAGAAAATATAATGATTTAAGCCTTAAAAAGTTCCATTTTAAGGATTCCAATTGAAGAGGGTTTGATCAAATCACCTTAAGATCAAACCCCTTGAATCGAACCTCACTAGTTTTAAACCATACCTATAAATGTAATGCTCCTTTACACCTATCAAAATCAAATTAAAAAATCACTTTTAGAGAGTTTAGCTTTTTGGGATCAAATCAAGATTTCTATTTAAAAATTTATTTCAAATGATTATGGTATTCATAGAACAAGCTATCAATGATGAATGAATTTTAATATGTTTTGGTTTATGTATTTGTATTTTTTAAGTTTTATTAGCCTTAGGTTTTCAGTGAAATGAAGCTCTTTGTTCTGCACATGTGCAAAAATAGAAGATTATCAATTTTTTTTTTTGAAAAATATGAGTGCACTAGATATTGAAGTCCTTGGTCCAACAATTTTCTTTTAATTTTGATACATATAGAAAAAGTTAAGCATTATACAGTCGCGTGATTGTATGCGAGATTGTAATTAGTTTGACTTTGAAGAGCTTGATTAAGGAAAAATATTCAATAAAACTATCTAATAAAGTGGAAGCACTAGATATCGAGTTACAAAATCTAAATTTTTAAAAATTTAAATTTTGTATCCTTCATGGAAAAAATTTATGCATTATCTGATTATTGCATCACTTTTTTTTAAAATGTTGTTTTTGAAAAAAATCAATTTCATGGAGATAGAAAAAGTGTAATTTGATTCCAAAAATTTTGAAAAAATATTTTAGAATCTGGAGACCAAAATTTGAAATTGAGACTTTCTAGTTTGCACCATCTTCAAATTCCTCATAAGGTTTAGCCAATATATAGGTGCAGAGATGAATATTTAGTTAAAAATAATAATTTCAGTGTCCAGTTTGGCCAAAAATTGTAAACCACTATTATGGGATCACCGATGTAGGAGTTTATGGTGAACTCCTTAACACCCCAAGATCACCTACAAGACAAAATAACTTTCACAAGAGAGAAATGGAAGAAATATCATGCTATGATTATGGATGCAAGATTTTTAAATGAAGTTACAATGTAAATATAAAGTATTGCTTATATAGACAAAGTGAGGGATAGGCTTAGACAAGATAATGACAAGTGCCTTAATCCTATCACATGAGATAACTAACTCATAACTACCAAGGACACAAGCATTAAATAAAAGCCAACTAGATAAAATATAGTATGAGCTTATCTAGACAACTAAGACTTTTAGAAAAAAACAACTAGGATCTAAGTGGACTTAACGATATAAATAGGACCTAGATAGGTAAACACCTATTTACACCAACACCATGAAACTAAAATTATAAATGAGCTATTTTATTTTTTAATCTATCCATATTCAACTCAAATTCTTTATGAATTATCATATAAAAGATCAAAAATAAAACTAATTAAACATTTATATTAAGAATCTAAGAAAGTAAATTAATTCTTATAAGTAACATGCTAGTTATTTTGTTATGTGAACTTTATGACACTCGCCTATAAATCAATAGAAATATATCTCTAAATGATCTTGTTGCTAGATTTATAACTCTTGTAACAATATTATCAAAAAAAAAAATTACATTTAAAAAAATAAATATCATTCTACTTAAACTTTATCATTATTTTTAAATATAATATAATGTAAAACTTTATAGAAAGTCGTATTAAAAGCTAATTCATCAAGATTTTTAAAAATCATATCATAAAATTAAAGTTCTAATAATTTGGTCCCATATTTCGAAGCTTTTGAAACAAAAAGATGGAAACATCACATTGCTTGTCTTAATTATGAGACAAAGAGAAGATGGAATCAATTGAAGGTCCCTCTCTATATAAATTATAATAGAGATGACTTCTATATGAATTTGAACTTGTAAGTTAACCTTAAATTACCTCCAATGGGTGTGTTATTAGTGTAAATTTATAAAGTGATCATGACAACCACATTCCTCACTTTCCAAAAAGTGGGTGTGGGCCCACTTCCTAACTAACTAATAAATCCTTTCCAAACCCATGTTACAACAATCGTTTTTAAAAATAAAATTGAATTTTAATATTAAGTTTGAAGACAATAAAACAATACCCAACTTTATGCTGATTTATTTATTTTGCATGTTCTTTCTTACTTATGACACCACATTTATCAATCAAAGGAATCATTTAAATTTTTAATTAGTGAAGCTACAAAAGGGATTTTATCTATTGCTATATATTATATGTTCATAAAATGATTTTTTTTTTTTAAATTAAGTTATTAAAGAGGTTAATGGTTAGATTGTTTATTAAAATATAAAAATTGGAAGTATGATTGGGATAAGGTTTCATTCTGAAGCAATTTTAATGAAAAAGATTTCATGTGATTAAGTTAGATTTGATTCTTAAATAATGTAATATAATAGTTAAATTAAATCCAATCACAAATTTTTTAAACTATTATTAAAATTGAAAATAAATAAGAAAGTAACATACTCATGTGAACAAGATTAAATAAATTTATTTTTTCTATTTTTTTACAAAAATAATTAAATTGCACAACATATATGTAGTTATATAACGGATTATAATATTATAAAAGAACATGTCACATACCACAAATAAATGATCAAATCCCTCAAACTATTCAAAAATCAAACTTAATCCAATCACATTTAAAATTAAAACTTTAATAAACAACATAATTTAAAAATATAACTTCATTCTCACCCATTAAATTATAGCCCTTCAATCTAGAATGCACATCTTACCAAAATGTCATGTTCCTTGATTAACTTTATTAAATTTTAGTGTTGCCCTTTAAAGTAACTTTGTCGGTGGCATTGATTTATTTTAATCATGAATTTTAAAGAGGGCGAAACATAATGCATGGAAACAATTGAACGTGTCTAATTTCCGTTTCTTTCTTTCTTGAAAATGTTTTTTAAAATTCTCGTTGGTACCGGTAAACTCAAAATGAGCATATCAAATTAATGAAAAATCAAAATTTTGTTTTTTTTTAAATTCATTGTTCCCGATTCTCCCCTAACCGAGAAACTTAAATCAAATATTTTAAGGCATTCATACGAAAATTTATATATTTTTTTCATTTTTATTTAGGTTTGTGTTTATTTTGAAGAGGGCATTTTGATATATTTATTTATTGATAAATATTTTAATTCTATGTAAAATTAGGTTTTTTTAATGTCATTTATTTATCTATTGTATATATTTTCACACTTAAATATATTAATGTATTATTTTTATTTATATATTTATTACACTTACATAAACACGTATTTCTATGTACATGTTACACATTTTGATCTGACCTCATTTTGGTCTCAATTAAGTCTGTGGTTGCGGGCTCAAACTTGAACCCTCATACTTGACCGTTTCAAATTCAAATTTTGGCTAGCTCTCAATTATTCATTTCCCACCAAGGCCCAATTAAGCACAAATTTGTGTGTGTTCTTATCATGTCCTAGTGTTTAAATGCATTCGACACATCTAAAGAACATCAAATCTTACAACTTGTATAGCTTAAGTTATGGCCTAAAGCTAGCTCAAGAGAAGGGATTACATATAATTTGGTTGGAAGATGATTCATTAAATATTGTCAATCGCCTTAAGAGGATTCAACCTTCATCTTGGTCTATTTAGAGTATCATAGAGGACTCTATTTCTAAACTTAACTCATTTGAGGAGTTTTATGTCTCTCATGTTTAGCTTGAGGCTAATAGGGTGGCTGGTGGCCTTGCCAATATTGGGGTGTTCTCTCTTCCTAAGCAATGGGATTCATATGACATTATGTCCATTGAAATTCAAAATCTCATCAAATATGGTAAAACTTTATAAGGCAATTTGTCTTTTAAGATTTAGAGGGATTTGCTTATTGCTTCATAATATCCTCATTAATGTGAAAATACATGTGAAGCTCGACTTATGTCTGGATTATGATGGTAGAGCTTATGGAAATATTTCACAAGTAATGGCAATGATGACATTTAGTCCTTATGTTGTCAGTAACACATGGATTTTGGGCATTGTGGGTGCTTGTTTCTACATCTTTCTATGTGTTTGGAGTTTTCATTTTCCTGCGATTCTTTTCTAGGAAAGACCTGTGTTTAGTTGTGCACAGTCAACCATGGGGGGTGATAGGTGTAGACTGGAGCCTGTTACCTACGAGGAGACTAAAGCAAATGAGTTGGTCTGGGAGATCTTGGAGAAAGGGGGTGACATAATGGCAGAGTGTTTTATTTCTATTAGCATAGTTGGTTTCATAATGACATATTAAGATGAGGATTAGAAGTATTGTTGACAGTGGAGAGATGGTGTTGAAGGTCTATAGTATGTCTTATTATCTCTCTTGATGTTCCTGGTGAAGCATGTGTTGTTGAAAGGAAGTTCTGGCCTTCGCAAGTTGTGAAAAGGTTTATGTTCTAGGAAACTTTTATGAAGACTATCTGGAAGAATGCTCTACATTCCTTTACTATTGAAGTTATGGTCCTATGGTTTTCGATTTAATGTTTGTGTTCTATGGAAATTGTACTCCTGTCTTTTCAAGTCACCTATGTTGTTGAGAATCTTTTTGTGAATTGTAGAAGGTTGGCAATTTTGTTGGTTGTCTGGACTAGTCTAAGGAAATGCTTTGTATTTCTCTGCATCGATGTCTTTGCTCATGCGGCTTGGTGAATGTGCTATCAATGTATGTGTTGTGTCTTAGTTCTAATTTCATATGTTGAAGTGAGCCACAAATTGTTTTGCTAATGTCATCTCATGATTAAGTATTATGTGTTCCTGAAATGAAGTATTTTGTTCTTGTTTGGTTTGTGGTGGCTATTAGTGGCATGAAATTATGGAAGAAGTGTTTGGAAGTGTTGTTGGATGTTCAGGAAACATCCCCATGTGATTTGCACATTGCAAATTGGTCGCTTTGGTGTTGCATTGTGTCTTGTGTTAGATTTCTAGGTCATTTTTGGATATCTGGTTGACATGGATTGTTCTTTTGTTTGTGTCATGTGCTTGGGAGTCTACACCAGCAATTGAAAATGTATTATGATGGATTTGGGTCCTGACCTATCTTGTTTGATATTGCATCAAGTTAATACAATTTGAAATATTTTTTTGGGTCGACTGGTTGTGTGCTTCACATTTCATCTACATGTTTCCTTGATGTCAACTTAGATTGATGTGCACCAACATGTGAATTGTTTCAGATCACATTAGAATATGTAATTATTTGTTTTGGTCCTCTCTATCTTTTGGATAGGAATGTATTATGCTTTGGTGACTGACTTGTTGAATCCATTGATTGTATTTGTATACACCTAAAATTGGTCTGGAGAAAATTAATTAAATACTAGTTATTTAATTAATAAATCTTCGGTTTCCTCTACTTATAAATAAATTCCAAATTTATTTATACAGTTCATATTTCCTAATTCTTCCTGTCTAAACCACTTTCTTCATGATTTAATTAAATTTAAAAAAATTTAACTATTTTTTTTATTTGATTAATTTCCCTTTATAAATTTGAATTCTAAAATTGGAATTTAAGCACATTTCTACATATCTTTTCTAACCACCTTCCACCTCATCTTCCACCTCGCCATGTGTCACATGAAATTAGTTATTTCTAATTTCTAAATGAGCATTTGTCCTCAACAAACTGTAACAACCTCAGGGACACATGGCTTCTTCTTTCCATTTATTTCTTTCAACACTTGACAAGTTTGTTCTATTAAAGGGAACAACTTCCCTGATTCTCTCTAACATCTTTGCTTCTCACTGTTGATTTCTCTAGACTAAATCAGATTGATCGTCCATTGTTGCCACATCACTTGATGCCTTGGTAAAATCTATAAATAGAAGCTCAATTATAGCTTTTAGGAAGGATCATAGCATAAACTTACTCTACATAATTACTTTCAGCATTGGAGAGCTCTTGCATTTGGCATTTAGTTTAGAATTTAGCATTTGTAGTGTTATAATATCAATTTCATTTTTAGGAACTTAGTTTATTACATTACCATCTTATCATTTTCATAACATCTCCATTAGATTATTACATCATTTAGCATCATTCCATACACAACATTTCTTCATTAAGTATATTATTTTATCATAATCATTCATCCAATTTCATCATTCATGTAGATGTAGGCATAGTTTCTACATTTCAATTTAATGGCTACTTGTTTCTTAGGTGTCATCCCAGTAGTTTAGTGCATATTCAAGATTTGAGAGCACTAATACAAGACCCTGAAGAATAGAGGAAGATGGAATGACTTTGAGGAATCATTATAGTTTTCTTTGTCAAATTTGATTTCCTCAATATAATACATTGCATCGATTGTGTGATTTAAAGTAGTTGTTTAATACACGTATTTTCCCACCACACATAAATTGGCACCCATTGTGGGGCAGAGCCCCTGTTATTTTAACAATTTTCTGGAAAAGTGCACCTACAGGTTCATACGTGAATATTCTGGCACAACCGCTAAATCTTTCGACGCATCCACAAAGTCTTTCGATGCATCTGCGAACTGTTTTGGCGCATCAGAAAAATTATTCTGGTGCATCCACAAAGTCTTCCAGCACATTTGTGGACTATTCTAGTGCATGCACAGTTTCTTTCAGCACATCTGAGCCTTTTAATGGTGCATAAGGGAGTCTTTATAGCGCATTCACTTCTTTTTATAGCTTATTTGTTATTTTCTGTAGTGTATAGGAAGTATGTCTTAGCGCATTGGTAGAGGGTTTTAGTACATTCGCTACATTCTGTAGTGCATCCTCCTTTTAGCGCATTGACCTCCTGTTATGGTGCATTCAATTTTCTTTGCAAATTTTTTGCAGATTCTAAAAACTAATGAATGTTTTTCTACTTGCAGGTTGCAAAAACACAGTCAGAGACTACTGAAATTCCTAAATGTTGTCAAAGAAACATCATTGAAAAATACTAATGATTTGATGTAGGGGTTGGAATTGTTTTATTTCCTTTTGGTTAATTTATGAATCTAGATTAATTAGAAGGAAAAGAACACCATGTCTGTTGTGTTTGATGAATGGTAGGCATATGCTCTCCCCTTTACTGGGTGACCAAAAGGCCAGACCCATTCACTTTTATTTTATTTATCCTTAGAGGGCCTTCCTTGTGGGAAAAATTAATCACCCAAGGGAATGACCCAACCAGGAACATGCTAAAGCAAAGCGACTTCCACCTGGGATATAAATGTGGGTACTTGAGAAAAGTTCAAGTATCATGAGGATTGTTCCAACAAGAAGGGTAGAAATGGTCTCTTGTCGTATGGATGATCCCCCATGAATGAAATTCCTATACTCAATCCCTTATTGTAGCAAAACCAAAATCCTTTCCTATTTGTTGGCACAGAAGGTCTAACCTTTGAAGTTGTCCCACGTTTTTGTGGCTTTTAGTAGAGATGAAAAGTATGCCATGGGAGATTCATGGGTATTGAACCTTGGTTGATATGAAGAAGTGAGTGTTGTGGAGGAGAGCCAATGTGGTCAAGCTTCTAATCATCCACTAAAAGTAGGCATAGCTGGAGTAAAATCCAAGTGGGAATCTAGTAAATATTGTCTTCACAGCCTTAGGATTGTACATGATTGATGTGTTTTACCAATGTGTTTTTGAACAAATCTCAAACAAAACATCACACACTAGAAGTGAAAAACCTTGATTCATAAAACATCCTTTGAAACAATCAATTCCCTGACTGAAAAATCAGAAAAATCCAACAAACTTGTGAGAAACTATGAATTTTCCTAGTTCAATGCATTTGTTGCTTATTTTGGCGCATTCACCCCATAATCTGGCACATCCATATGATGTTATAGTGCATCTATTATACCCATCTGCCTTCTATAGCGTATACACATTATCCTGTAGCACATTTTCCTCATACTTTAGCGCATTCAAGCCTTTATTTAGCACATTTGAGCCATTCTACAACACATTCACCAAATCCTCTAGCACATTTGAGCTTTTCTTTAGCGCATTTGACCCTTTTTGTATCACATTGAACTAGTCCTATAGCACATACACCACATATTATAGTGCATTTGAGCCTTTTCATAGCACATCCAAGTTGTTTTATAGTGCATCTATCGTTTAGCACATCAACTGACTAATTTAGCACATCCACCATATTTGAAACCAAAAAGATAAATTTGGCTCCTATCTGACATTTTGACTTTAGATCTAGGGATCCTTTCCATAACAAGGTTCATTCTTTATCCCCACATTGCTTTAAACTTGGAAAAAATAGCATCTACAAATGATGTCCTTTACCTAAACTTTGATCATACATCTAACAAGTGCCTAACCATCAAACCCAAATTTGATAATCAAGTTGAGTTTCGCCATCAAGATATGTCATCCTTCAACCCAAAACAATACACTTTACATAAAATTTCATTTCCCTAGTTCCATCAATAGAGCCCATCATTCTATTCAACCTAGGTATCCTTTTGACACTTCTAAACCACAATAAAAATTTAGGAAACCTTCATCAGTTGCATGCCCATTTTAACAAGGTCCCAAAAGAAAAAAATTAAGGATAAAGAACTTGAACCTCAAAACACCATGGGTGAACCAAAAGAAAATACTTTCCACAAAATCCCTCAAAACGAAACAAAAGAAATAATAGAGGAAATAAAACAAGCACACCAAGATCCCAAATTTCACAAATTCCTAGAGAGAGTCTTTGAAAAGGATGGAGAAAAATACCTTCTAATGTTAGCTAACAAAGGGGTCAAATTACCAAATGATTTCAATATCAACAAATTGAAAGAAACATCAAAGAGCCCTTCATCTTGAAAAGATAACAACAAATGTTCATTTTCTTCTTTGCATTTGTTAATAGGGATATCCTATTGTTGTTTATGTTGTTTTTCCTACAGAAAATAACTCTCTGGCCATGGCCATGAATAAAAAAAAAAAAAAAAGTGTTTTTACTTGGCTCAACTTCATTTGAAAAACCCTATAATGTCTTTCAATTTTTCCTTTGTATCTGAAAGTGTTCTAACAACCCATATGGGTTTTTGATATGTAGAAAAGAGAAGAAAAAAAAACACCCTGTTAGCTCGACCTCCATTTTTCAACATGGGTTTCCTCTATATTTTTGCATTTCCTTTTCTATTTTGCAATACACTTGCAAAACCCCAAATGGGTTTTCTGTAGCACATATATTTTGTATCTACAAATGTTTTCAACAAAACCCAAGTGGGTTTCTTGATTTCTTGAAGAAACTCAAAAAACATTTGGTATAAATGCAGATGGTTTTGTAAATGTACTCCATTTTTTTGTAGAATATATAGCAATGTTGCTTCATTTTTTGAAACCCCAGGTGGGTTTTCCATATTTTGCAGAAAAGAGGTTAAACTTGACCACGGCCTGTCATAAAACATGAAATGGCTTTCATTTACCATTCCTATAGAATGTTTCTCCATTTTGTTGCCTCTATATTAGATTTTCATGATGAACCCAAATGGGTATTTTTTTTAATTTTTTTTTAGTTTGAAAGTAGACTTCAGATTTTGTTCAAAAATGATTTAATGCCATTGCACAGTGTGAGCATAATGAAAAGCTTCATTTTTTAAAATTGGGTTTTATGTCAGCATCTGAATTGATTTTCTGTATTTGATGATAATGGACATCATGAATATCTATTTTTTAACTCTGAATATGAAACCATTGTTACCGTACCTTCCATACATGGATAATGGCTTCCACTTGTTGCTTTTGAGGACAATGATGACCACCTTTGTTATTATTTGGTTCTTGGTTGAAGATAGAATTTGTAAATCATTTCCAATCAAAATTGCCCCTATTCCTTGATCTACCCCTTATAACTATGAATTAATCATCACTGCATGATCCTTGTGACTTATAATAGTTGTAGCATGAAGCCATCCAAATGGGGTTGCATTCTTGGCCTCCTTTCTCACCCATGTACCATTCCTATGACTATCTTCTTTTGTCATGATCACCTCCAAAAAAAAAACATTTAATGTCTTGTAATTCACTATATAGGATGAAGGGCTTATGATGTTTGCTAAGAGGGTAAGAATTCTCTTTATCCTTGAAACAGTGTACTTGACATTCATGAAGTGGTTGTTTTCAATCCACAAGATAAATGCATTATCAGCTTGGTAGCTACCTATTATGCATAGCACTATCTTTTATTACCTCATAAGTCATTTATGATTTGTTGTCCTTCAAGTGCATAGATAAAATGAAGATAGATCTGTAGCCTTTAATGATACTGCTCTTATTCATGACTATGCTCTGTTCCTTTGAAGCACCATGTTTTATGATGGTTTCAATGTGTGAATTTTATGAGCTCCTCTATTTCAATCAATAAGACTATTGCCATCTTTAATAGCATTGTTCTTCAATAGCAATATATTTTCTAGAGCTCCCTTTCTATGAGCTACATTCTGTGTCAGATTTCCAAAATGTATTTTGTCCATCATCTGCCTCATGTATATTGACTACCTCATGGTGGATTGAATAGTGGTCTATCCTCAACTCGAGTAAAGGTGTGCTTGTTGTTCTCATTTCAAATTGCATGGTTATGACAGTCCTATGACTGTGATGTCTTCCTAGCATCCTGTATCAAGAACTTTCATGCACATTATAGCCTATGTAGCCATCCTGCAACCCTGCCTTTGAAGATATTATCCTTTCATCACTCTGTGAGAACCTTTGGGCCTATTGTCACTGATTTGAAGACTTATATAGGTTGTCCCTTTCATGGAACCTATCATAGGAGTTGTTCTTGCCACCAAGCTCTTTGAATGACAATATTTATCCTTGGGAGATTATGCATACTTACTGCCCCTGTAACTTGACAATGAAATGCACTGCCCCATGCTTCAATTTACAATATGAAGAGTATATTGGGCCTTCCCTTTACATTTTCTGCATTTTTCTCCAATTATGATCTACTTTTTATGGGCACATTATATGTATCAACTAGGGTTGATTTTTCTTGAATGTCTTTGCCTTTTGTGCCTTTCCTCAAACCATCGTGCATTGATTGTTAGCTGGCAAACTTATTTGTCTAATGTTTGATTGAGAAGGCCTTGAATAAAGCCTTGTGCAACTTGGGCTTGTCTTTTGGCATTCCTTTCTTTGACTTTGGTGTCATTCACTTATGCATGTGTAGTCCACCTCCTTTAAGATGAGAATTAATGATATTGTTGAGTACCTTCTTTGTTTTGTTATTTGATTCATCCTTACTAGTTGTATCATTATTTCTTCATGTTCCTATAGCACTTTGCAGAGTTGTTGTCCTATTCACTTATATCATGACCTTGTCTCCAGAGGGGTCGCTTTGTGTTGTTTCATGATTGACTCAACCATTGCTTTCTCCATTTCCATCAATAAAGCTATTGCCAACTACATATCACTTGTGGAGGTAATCCTTGGGTCTTAGCAACTTCAAGAAATGTAGCTGAAAATTGATCATTATGTGACACCGAACAAGGTAGTTGAAACCCTTCCTTTCTTTTCCATCTGTAATGCCATCTCTTGTAACCATTCCTTGTTTTCCTTCAGTAAAGTCAAAAAACATTATTTTTATCCTACAAGACATGAGACTGCATGTTGGTGTCCCACCTGAATCTATTATCTGATTCCACCACATTTGTTTCCTTTTTGCTCATGTGTGATACATAACTGTCTCTCCACTTTGATCCTATGGGCAGACACATGTCCCCTATGTTAGTGACCTAAAATCTCACTATCCTATGTGATGTGTGGTTGTCCAATAGGGTCAAGGTGGGAGGGACCTGATAATAATTTGGATTTCCCTCTCATTAATTAAGAGATGCATAATTGAACCTGATGCATCTATGATTGGACTTGATGCATCTCCAAGATCACTTGCTTCTTTTTATAAAATGGATCAAGGATCCACTTACGAAGATTGAAAGACATATCCAACAAAATGTGTTGCATCTCTTGAATCTGATAATGAAAGTTGATCAACTGGTGTGATTCCATATTGATTTAATGCATTGATAATAGATAAATCTTTGATCAAGTTGCTCAATTCCCTTTTCCTTTCAAAGCATGCTGAGCTCTACCCTCATGGGAGCCACATTTACCCCACATGTTGTATTTAATCTAAATCAGAACAGTAACCAAACTTGTCCTAAATTTGTACATGAAGCAAACGGTTAGATAATAAATGCATATGTTGGATGTGTTTGATGACTTCATTGTTTTCTAGGACATCCAAGGTTTGCATGCTTATTTTATGCGCTTATGGATCAGTTTATGCATGCATAGGTAGGTGTGTATGTAAGGATTGAGATATTTCATTGCTTAGAGCGTCACTCTAATGTCATTGTTTTTCTAGATGCAGGAGCTATGAGCACTACAGAGCTGGGGAGGACTCAAGAAGCTTGGGGCAGTAGTAGTAGAGCAATTAGGCAACTTTGTAACCAGTCATTCTCAGGCAATTACTAGTCTCCATTCTTATATGCACATTCATTTGTTTCTTTTTACTTATTCATGTATGTGTATAATGTTTAATTGAAATGTAAAACAAAACATAAAACACTAAATGAAACCTTAAACTAAAGAAATTGAACTAAATTAAAACAAACAAAATTCTTTAGTGCCGTCCCATTTTTCTCTATCCACAGAGATTCTTTTGAAGCTTTTGGCTCTCAAATTGTGTAAGCTTCTCCAAATGGCTGTTGCAGAACGAGTATGCAAAGGAAAACTATTCTATATGTTGATGAAAGTGAAATTATTGATACGGATATGGACAGGGGCTGTGATTATGCACAGGGGCTGTGAGTGAGATGTATCATGATTCTACTGCTATTATGCTATGATTTTATGCTATTGCTATGAAAATGCTCTATGAATGCTAATGCTACTTGCAATTTGCCTATAATTTACTTGCTTAAAATTCTATATCATTTTGGAGCTCCGGGCAGCTGTATTTATAGATTTTTGCAGGCTTCATCCTTGCTGGCAAGAATCTATGGCTATGAATTGTCTGGTAAGTTTGAATGGTGAGAGATTGAAAGGTTGAGAAGAAAATGGGGGAGGTTGAGAGGTTGGAGAGAAGAATGGAAGCTTGTCTTCAACCCACGGGAACAAACCTGCACAGGAACAGAGAAATTTAATTTTCTGTTTTGGCAGTTTGTTTCCCGGGAGTTGAAGATAAATCCCAAATTAAATAAATATTTAAATTTATTTAATTTTATTTATTGCTTTGATTTGATATTTGATTTTTGAAAACTATAGAAGAATTAATTAAATATTTTGGAATATTTAATCATGATGTAACTTTAGAGATTTTTTGAAATATTTAGAAGAATTTAATTAAATATTTTTGGAAATATTTTAATTATGAATAGATTTTTGAATTGAATTAGAGGAATTTTGAAATGATTTAAAAATGAATATTAGATTAGAGGAAATAATCAAATATTTTGGAATATTTAATTACAAATGATATTTAGAAGAATTATAATATTTTAATCTTTATTTGAATAAAATATTCAAACTAAGATTATATGATAATTAATATAAATAAATTGTAACATTTATTTAATTAATTAAGAAATGAATATGAAAAGGTGATTAAATATTTAATCGAAATGAAATCATGAACAATATAAATAAATTATTTAAATTTATTTATATGTAGATAGAATCAAAAGATTTTAATTAAATATTAAAAATATTTAATTAATTACCAGACAATGTGATATGACCATTTTTAAGTGTATACAATGTATAAATTGCTCCATATTTCCATTGAATAAGTAAAGTTAGTCCCTTGGCTTGTGAGGGACATGTACACTTCATGATTATCAATAAAATATCACATTTGTATACATATTATTCTCTTTTCTCATTTGTTGTAATTGCAACATTGGAATGAAAAAAAATATAATCTGTTTCATTTGACAATCCTTTTCCATGCATATTAAACCTAGCAGACTTATGGCTTACCTTTTAAATGTTTAAATAAACAACACAAAAGAATAAACACTAATCTTGATTTCAGATCAAAGTTAAAAATCAAGTAACAACTACTTCCAAGGTCTATCCTCCACCATCAAGACCACATCACCACGGAGAGGTTTGGAGATGTCCAAGTCGATTACAATACGAGCCACCGTAGTATACCCAAGATCTGGAGATGTAGAATCTATTGATGGTGTTTTCTGCACAACAACAACTCAGACAAGATACAAGTATCTTATCTCTCTTGAAAGGTGAATCTCTATCAGCATGCCTCAAGAGATAACCCCAAGGTCTCTAATGTTAGGCCTTGACAATGCATAAACAACTCAGTGATAAATGTGAAAATGTTGGTAATCACAAGGGGCCTTACAAATGAACAATGTTGGAAGTGTACTCTCATCCGATGTAACAATATGGCAATGCTTTCAACCCTAAAACTAACCCAGATCCAAAGAAATAACAAAAGAGAAAGGGTTGAGAGAGATTTATATTCTAACTCCTAAGATCAATCACAACAATGATGAATGTTGCAAATGGATAGATCCCTAATAAAACCAATCTCTGCTTGATCAGGGACAAGCCCACAACTACACAAAAATGGTGCAATCTTTTGAGGAAATCAGAAGATTTTTAGACTATGAATATTCATCCACATACCCAATTACTAACACAATGTAAACAAGCATCCACAGCTGAACTTAGCACAAAATAAGGCCCAGACTAACTTTACACAACAACCTACAATCAGCAAATTGCTAAAAGTATGCACCGGAGATCGATCAACATCATTCACATTTCAACATTGGCATGAAAGAACTGAAAACTAACATCTAACATTTGAGAATCAAGAACAAGAAACCATGAACTGTTAAAGTATAACACAAAGCTTGCCAAATCAACAATCCAATTGCATTAACTTATCCAACATTACATAACAATTTTCAGTCTCTCTTCTCTCCTACAACTACTTTCTTGCAGAATCTAACTCCTAACTTAGCCAATTCTGGCCTTCTACAGCTTCCAATCAGCTATTCTAATCTAGTCTAACCCTTACAAATGAGAAGGCACTAGCCTTTTATAGAAAATTACATTTTGAATCAATGGCCAGGATTTAATTCATCCAATGGCTGAAATTGCAATTCTAGAAGCATCAAGTTGTTACATTTAATTTGGGAACTCATGGTACATCATCATCCAATCAATTGCATTTGGTTACATTATGGCCCAATGACATCAATTTTGAGAAAATCCTCATTGGAGAATAAATATAGCTTCACATGTCTCCTTGTTAAAGGCACCTCTCTAATTGGTATATAGCTAGTGGCACAGATTCATAGGCAGGTGCATATTTAATATTCATTTGTAATCTTTTCCATATTTTCTTCCTAGCATGAATCCATATGCAAGGCCCCTCTTTATTTAATCCTGAAAATGAATACAATCATTAGTAGCTCACATGCTATAAATAAAATCCCATCCATAAAATAAATTAAACTCATAAAATTTTGGCCTTTTAAGAAAACTTTCCATTTTTGGAAACTTTTATTTTCCATTTTTGGAATTTTTTATTTTTGAAATTTTTTTTCCATTTTCAAAATTTTTCATTTTTCCAGAGCGTTTTTAAAATTTCAAGGAGAAAAAATTTCCATTTTGAAATTTTCCATTTAGGGAAAAAAAAATGGAGTTTGGGAAAAATTTCGAGATTTCCACCCCTTCAGAGAAATCAAGCCCAAAAGGAAATTTGGCGATTTCCACCCCTTCGCAGAAATCAAGCCCAAAAGGAAATTCAGGGATTTCCATCAGGGACATAAATTAGCAATGATATCAAAACCTTCACATTTACATGCATTCTAGGGTAAACGACAGGGCGATGGAAATTTCAGAGATTTCCTATGGTGAGGGAATTCCACAGGATGCTAAAATCTCTGAAGTGCAACAATCATGGTAATCTAAGAGGCTGACGAAAAACAAAGATTTCTGCATAGGGAGGAAATACCTGAATTCCATGCAAGGTCAAAATCCCCTAAACTTCATAACTTTTTTTCTAGAAGGAATCTTCAAAAAATTCAAAAAGCAACCCTATCTAATTTTTCGTCTTCTATCCATGGGTGCAAAAAAAATTTACATATAACATTGAAAATTCACTTCAAAATCCCCATTTTCAAAATCTAAGGTAGGCGAATTTTCCCCAAAGCCTCAAAATATTGTCTTCATCAAACCAAGTCTAGACTTAATCCCAAAACCTCCCAAGAAGAGCAAAATTGAAAATTTGACCAAGCTAAGATGCAAAGATGTAAAAGAAAAAAGAGGGTCCTTGCCTTCGGTGGGGAGTGTGCAAAAATTGCACAACAGAATCCACCTTCAAAAAGCTTCCAATGGGCCAATAGCTTCAAAACATGAATCCTCCCAAAACTAGAGAGGGAGGTTCGGCAAGCAAACCCAAAGTGGTCTGATATTCAATGGCTCCATAAGAGGATTGAAAGAGCGATACAAAGGTTGAATGAATAGCGAATGAACACCCCATGTCCAATACTTTGTCACGTTCCTCAGAGGAAGTAAAGATTGCAAAGAAAAAACCTCTAGCGTTGGGATAGAGGTCAATCTGCCTAGAAACAATAGGCTTCTTAGAAATGAAAACCCACTCATGGAGATTATGAAGGGAGAGCCACAAGTCGTTAAACCTACAGACCACATCTTGAGGCACATAGAAATCCTCATTCTCAGCAATCTCTTGTCCACAAACCACAACAGGGGAAACAATGGTGTAGGGCAAAGGTCGAACCCTAGCTTAAGCAAGAGGAATCTAGGCATGAGTAGCATCGGAAAAGGATTTCTAATGGAAGCCAGAAGTGATAGGAGGAGAGGGAACAGGGCCCCCACCCTCACAATCTTGCACAACACCACCCGCACATGTCCGAAGCTCGCCCTTCTGAGGTATCTCACTCGTTGTGTAGAGGATTGCTCGTTGCTCGTTGTTCAGAGGTTTCCCACTCGATGTCATTTCAAAAACTCACTATGTTGTTGTTAATGAGACCATTGCAAATATAATTGTTACTATCCTTTTGTTGGTGATTTTTTCCTAAAATGGTTTTCCCTATAAATATATCTCATATGTATCTACGATTTATATCTTGTTTCATATGCCTCATTCAATTTTACTTAATTGAACTGTTTAACAAGTATAATTGAATTTGATCACATAATCTCAAAGCTCTTCCAATATGCTAGTCTATTAGTTTATTCTATCAAGGATTTAATTTTCAATAATGTGATCTTATAAATTATTGCATGTTTTCCTCATTTTCCCTCCATTTTTCTTTTTTGTGAAACTTGTGCAAATCATCATTCTACTCATATAGGGATTCCTAGATATGCTTATAATTGTGTACAAATAGAAATGACTTAGTTTATATAAAGGCACATAAGGATATTTAATAATAGTAATCACTTCTCCTTTATGAACACATTGGGTGTGTTGAACTAACATAGAAGGCACTAATTGATGTATCATTATATCAATAAAAGCCCAAGTAATACATGGAATTTATTTGGAGTGATATGACATGGAATAGAAACTTCCTTCAAACCCATTGCTAAAGGTACATTAAGGTGTCTCATAGTTTCCATAAATATGCCATTAGTCATCTTTAGTGAAACATTTGAATGTGCATATGTTTGTTGTTGAAAATGATGATTGAATAAACACACATGCACATATTATATTGATAGGCAAGATCAATACCATCTTGACATATATAAGTACCTTACGATCCTCGAACAAATTCACATTATTAGATTGATTATGTGTAAGAAAATTATTTATATAAATTTGTAAATGTTGGTTCAAAGGAGCAATTAAATTATGGTCCCATCATTAACACCCTCAACATGAATCATATTAGTATCAATCATATCTTGAATCTTATGATTTAGAGCCATATATCACTAAATATCATGGGGTATTGATCTAATGATAATCAAAGAATTTATTTTATGTTTGATTTCACTAGATATATCAGTTTTGTTTCCGCTAGATAAGGCAACAACTTTACTTCTCATCTTGCCAACCCTTTGAAGGAGTGTGTCACATGGTTTGGAAGAGGTGCACACTAGATGTAGAAGCGGCAACGACATGAGACATAATGGATGTTGGGGTATGATAGAAGATGGGTGACAATAAGATGAAAAGTAGGTGTAGCACTAGTAAGATGAACATGGGAAGTAGGCAAAAAAGTGGTGGGGTGAACATAAGAATTAGGCATAATAAGGAGATTATCACGTAAGATTACCATAAAGGGTAGAAGAAATCTAGGAGGTGCAAGTAAGGAAGAGGGTTAGGAAGGAAGTGGGAAAACACACCCCAAAGCACTTGATGAGCTTAGCATTTTGCCTATACCCTTAAGAACTTCCAATTCATTTGGCTTATTAATTAACAAGTTATGGAGAATATTAACAAAAGTAAATGAGTTAGCATCACACGCCAAATGTGCAAGATCAAAAAGGGCATTATGCAATTAAAGCTATATATTTACATATCCATTCATTCAACATGGTCATCATGATTAAATGTTTATTCTCCATCTCAAGATTTAATCAACTTCATAAATTCCCAACCATACCATTTTTAGCTTGACTCATGATCATGTTAGGATTCAATCTAGGAATTACTAGTGGGAAATAGGGATGTTGAGACTTTCAAGATAAAGTTCCATTTATTATACAAATCAAGTAATAAACATTGAAAAAAAATAGATCTTCAAACCCAAAAGCCCCATTATTAAATTTGAGTTTAGAAATTTAGGTGTTAAAATTGTTTGCATGATTTTGAACTAATATCAAAATTGTGACTATAATTCTAACCAATACCCATTCTAAACCAATATCAAAATTG
>VDFB02207370.1:0-14808 GCA_007258455.2 Sequoia sempervirens | reverse complement strand
GAATCTAAATCTTCCTATCTCCTCACAAAAACAACCACAACATCAATGTTATACATACAATCGCAAAACCCATACCATTCATAATTTTGGGTGTAAGGTTAGCCATTTTTTTTTGGTTAATGGTAGTAGCATGGAGAAGCTCCCTCCTAAAACTAATCTTGTCCACCTAAGTTTTCCAATCATGCCTCATCTATATCTTTATAGTTTGGAATTGATCAATTATTACAACACCATAGGTATGTATGTCATGTATCAATGCCACTTTACATATGGTATTCATCCTCTCATTAAGAAGTTAGTATGTGACATTTTTCCAATTGGTTTTAGTGACATAATCCTTAATCATCCCTATCTACATCATGGTCAAGGTGTTTGCACATAGAATCTTTAAAGCATCACCATCTTAGTGAGCAATAAGAAATATCATATTCCAAAATTTATTATATGAGTCAAACATGCCATGCATTCCTCCACCACAAATTAAGCAAATTTCCTTCAACATAATCAAGATGATTGTCTTTCAAGAAGGAATGAATGATCCTTATTGCTACTACATAAGTACACATGCCACCACTACAATGTACAACCTCATATGTATATCCTTGCATTCTACACCACCCATGTAGTTATTGGAACCATGTCATGTAATTCCTAAATTCTTCAACTCACATGCAACCTTTTGTCACATGTGTGATCTACATACCATTAGGGATCATGTTACATAGCTTTGTTGATAAACATGTATATATGTTCTATGTTATGCATACATTCCCACACACTAAAAAATGCATTGAGTAGTTCAAAATGTCATGGTACACCTCAAAGATACATTGCACAATAATCCCATGAATCATTTGGAGCTACGTCATGGCATTCCACTTATCATCGTATTGAGCAACTAGAATCTTAGCTTCCAAATTATGAAGCATCATAGATGGAAGTCCAACTAGTTCAACTTCCATAATAGCCCTTTTTTTTATAATCATGTAAATTATAAATGAAAAAATATAACATAAGTAGATAGGCATTAGTAGGTATATATTACAAATATTGGATAGAATTAAATACACAACCATACATTTCATTTGAGAGTATACCATGGACAGAATGCATAGATTAATCAAACAATTTAATCCACTTAGATTATATTATTATTTTTCTAACTCTTTATCTTTTTATTACTTCTACATGATCACAACACATTTTAGATTCTCATCCAGAGGGTTAGTCCCTAGACCACCTAGAATCCTAATTGAATCCCTAGGTAAGATAAAATTATCTTTCAAAAAAAGTGTGCAAAACATATATATCTTATTAGACATATTCATATCCATGTTAACACCTAGCAAAATTTGTTTCAAATGTCCAACAATTTTTTTTTTTTAAATCTCAAGCTATTATTTAACTGATCTTCATTTTATCCACCTCTCTTTGTAATGATTTTTTTTTCATTTATATCTTTGGTTTTTTTTATAGATATGATTTTAAAGCCAATTCCACATGCATTCTTGCAAAAATACAATAACACATCTTTAATATCTAAAATTATATCAAGATTTACTAATGCTTGAACTTGAAAAATATTTTCAAACTTCATTCCAATTTATTCATCTTAAGAAAGGAAAAACACCATACTTCTCATACCTAATCCTTCATACTCAAGAAGACTCGCTCTCCAATCCTAATTTATATCTTTTTGCATCAAACAAACTACTTTCCAACTATTTTTTGTGTGCTCTTACGAGCCCAACAATTCTATTTATAGTATTTATTCAAATCCTTGGAATTAGTGAATCTCAGAATTTTATTCTTATATTTTGATGTGTTTGGTCTTTTTTTGAATCTATACAAATCCCATCATTTCCTAGATCCAAAGTTATTTAAAAATATCTTTAGTTTATGGGTAAGGGTGATTATCTAGCATGTGAACTTTCTAACATCCTCTTGTAAGGACGTCTTCTTTCACATCATCTATCCTTCATTTCATTTCTTAGACCCTAGATTTGAATCTTGTTTGATTAATTTTCACATGACCTCCTTTACACCTTAATGAACCTAGTAGATATTTAGGTAGTATTGGATTGTGGTCCTACATTTCTAGTCATTGATTATTCTTGATTGTCTTTTCTTCACTATTTTTTTTATCATAATTCATCACTATCTAACCTTATGTTGATAGCTTCATTATACCTAATAATGGAAAGAATTAAAAAAAAAAGGATGTTTGCAATGTGTGAACCCAAAAACCAAAAGAACATGAAAGAATTACGATAGAAGGAATTGGATGGCATTAAGGAAGGCATCCCACTCAATAGTGGTTGGTAGGGGAGCATGTTTTAGGTTTGGAATATTTGTATGGTTACTTTTGAAGGTGTGACAATCTTAACTTGATATATATTTCCAAATCTATCAATGGACCAAAATCTGCAAAATGTCTCTTGTCATATGGGGTTGGAGAGATTATATGTAGCATCTAATGATTATTCATCTACCGAGCAAGCAAGTCATGGACTCTGTTTGATAATCAAGGTGGAGTGATCCCTAAATAATGTTTTTTGTTGAAAGGGTTGCAGTTCAATTGATGAGGGTGATGGTATGTTTCTTGATTACATACATCAAGATTCAAATTCTTTAAAGAAGGATATAAAGAATTATATTGGGATCATGTTCTAAATGACTTTAACAGTTGATACTCTTTTAATTCTCAATCAAAAAGATATCATAGACTTGATAACAAAATGAACTCAGAAATAATATAAAATTCTCCATTAAAAAGATAAGATAAATTTACTTGTGTTGTAAAGAACATTATCGACCATATTATACTCAACATTTTGACAGTTTCTCAGCATCTAGCAATTTATTCTCGATTTCCTCCTAGGTAGTTGTGCCCAAGGATTCGACATCCAAAACAAGCATTTTGATTTTTTTTAATAAATGAAGAACTTCATCCAAGTGTGAGGCATCTTTGATAATATTGTACCATCTTACAAACTGTATAGTTATTTTATTATTGTATCTATCATCTGAGAGGCTTCAAGCTTCTTACTTTTCTCCTCAGCCTCATTCAAGCTGGTCTTCAGCTTATCATTCTCTTAAACTAATTGATCCTTTGTTTTCTTTAATACTTTTTAGCACGATACATTAACTTTCCTTTGTTTGAACTCGTCTGTGGATAGGAACATCAATAAATTTATTGACGATAAGGTGAAAGGTGATAGAATTATTTAGTTCAATTAGAGAAATATACCAATGTGTACTTCAACTCTAATTTCTATTGTACTCATCACTACTAAAATATGGATATGATATTATTTTATAGTTTATATTTCAATAGAATATCTTTAACATACAATTATCAATATACAATATTATAGAGTTATTAATCCTTTCCTTTATAAGGCAGGGAACTATTGTTATCACCTTAATCTTGCATATTAAAATTGTGCTTTGGGAATGGTGCTAGAAAATAAAGCTAAAGTTATCTCATTCTATAGTGTATTTAAATATCATTCACAAGTCTACTGTCTCATGAGCCACTTTTGCGCTTGTTTGTGGCCTTTCACTATTCTTTATGGGTTAGTGTTTGTTTCCGAGTTAAATAGTTAGTTGTATTTCAATTTATTGGATGGAGATGAGAAAAGTTTGTGTTTTGAATATTTCTTGGTTCTGAAATTTTAATTCTGTTGACCGAAGTATTAGTTGTGTTATTTTCCCATTTCATTGGGTTGTTTCTATGAGTGTAAATATGGGTTAGCTTTCCGTGTCTGCTAGTTGCATTTATTGGTTGCTATATGTTCTCAAGTTAAATACTTGACACCGTGATTTGTTAAAGTGGGTTTCTTTGCTATCTATCGTTAAGAATGGAAGTAGCTAGGTGCATTTCAATTTGTTGTGTGAAAATTGGGTATGAGTAAATGGAAGATGTTTGGGTATAAAATCATTAAATTTGTCTCTATTGAATGGGTTTATATCTGTTGTATGGGGAGCGAAAGATGATGCCTTTGTAGGCTTCTATGTCTTTTACAGTTTCATTCTATAGTGGTTTACATATTTGTGTTTTATGGGTCACCATCGATTGTTTGATGTTGTTTGAATTTTGTGTGTTTATGTCTATTCTTTGCTATTTTAAATGGGTTGGTGTCTATTGCCAAGTTAAATAGTTAGTTGCATTTCAATTTATCCAATGAAGATGGGAATAGTTTGTATTTTATATATTTTTGGGTTTTCAAGTTGTAATTTTGTTGAGGAAAGTATTGTTTGTGCTCTTTGTCCATTTGCTCAAACTATGTGTGTGTGTGAATATGGGTTAGGCTTTCTTGAAAAACTAGGGTTTGTGAAAGAGATTTTATGGGTATTTTGTGTGTTTATGTCTATTCTTCACTTTTCTTTATGGGTTTGTGTCTGTTGTTGAGTTAAATAGTTAATTTCATTCCAATTTATTGGATGAAGATGAGAATATTTCGCGTTTTCAATATTTCTTGGTTTTCAAGTTTTAATTATGTTGATCAAAGTATTATTTGTGTTATTTGTCCATTTTCCTAGGTTTTCTTTGCTATCCATGATTATTAAAAATGGAAGTTCGTAGGTGCATTCCATTTTTTTACGTGAAAATGAGAAATGTTCGTATTTGAAATATTTCTTGGCCTTGAAGTTAAAATTTTGTCAACCAAAGTGTTATTTGAGTTGTACTCTCATTTTCCGAGGTTGTTTGATGAAGTGTATTTATGGGTGCATGTATGCATTGCAATTGCACTTGAACTTTTTTAATGGAAATGGAAATTGGGTATGAGTAAATGGAAGATTTTTGGGTATATAGTCATTAAATTTGTCTCTGTTGAATGGGTTTATATATGTTGTATGGGAAGTGAAAGACGAAACATTTGTAGGCTTGTATGTCTTTTATAGTGTTGTTTTAGAATGGTTTACATATTTGCATCTTATGGGTCACCGTCCATTGTTTGTTGTTTTTTTGCATTTTTTGTGTTTATGTCTATTCTTCGCTATTCTTTATTGTTTTGTGCCTAATGTCGAGTTAAATAGTTAGTTGCATTTAAATTTAGTGGATGAAGATGAGAATGGTTCGTATTTTAAATATTTTAGGATTTTCAAGTTCTAATTCTATTGAGGAAAGTATTATTTGTGCTCTTTGTCAACTTGCTTAGATTTTCTATGTGAATGTGAATATAGGTTAGGCTTTCTTGGAAAACTAGGGTTTGTGAGAGGGCTTTTATGGGTATTTTTTGTGTTGATGTCTATGCTTTGATATTCTTTATGGGTTTATGTTTTTTGCCTAGTTAAATAGTTAGTTGCATTTCAATTTATTGGATGAAGATGAGAATAGCTCATGTTTTCAATATTTCTCCATTTTGAAGTTTAAATTTTGTTGAGAAAAGTATTGTTTGTATTGTTTGTGCATTTTCTCAGGTCGTTTCTGTGAGTTTAAATATGGGTTAGCCTTTCTTGTTTGGATCTTCAAAACTATGGGCTACTTTTATGGGTTGTTTTATGTTGTTTAGTTACTTACTTAACACTGTCTTATCTATAAATATATATACATATATATATATGCATACATACACATATGTGTGTTTTTGTACATGTGTGTGTATGTACATATTTGCACATAGAGACATACATATATGCAGGTATATATATAGATATGTATACATACATATGTATATATATATATATATGCATGTGTATTTGTATGTGTATATATATGTGTGTGTGTGTGTGTGCATATAGATATATATCTTTGTGCATTGTGAAGACCTCTGGCTACAATGGTGTCAAATATAATGGTTTTATACCCAGATATATCCCAATTGCTTCGACCTAATTTTCATTGCTATTTATTAGATTCAAGTGTAGTTGCAATGTAATGCCTATGTGCAAAAAATGCAAAGAACAACAAATAGTAGACATTAACCCATAAAATACAAGCGTGTAAAAAACTACAAAATGACACATACATATATGTTCAAGTGTAGATATGTACATATAAAGCTATGTGTATATACATGTATATGTGTGTCTATGTGTATGTGCATATGCACATATATAACTTTGTACACATACAATTACATATGTGTATGTATGCACATATGTATAAATGAATGTATATACATACATTTATTTTTTTATTTTTTTCATGTAGATGTTTGAGCATAGATATGTGTGTATGCATATATACACACACACACACACATATATATATACATATGTATGTATGTATGTATGTATGTATGTATGTATGTATACACATATGTACATACTTAAATGTATACATGTATATGTATGTGTCAATGCTCTACTATAGAACTTGACATATTATTGCAAGAAAGTCAGGAGGTATGGTCTGAACCAGTTTATGCATTTTCCAAAAAAACATGGGTACAAAATAATGACAGCCAATACATGGACAGTTAAATGCATTGACCAAATATCTAGGTATTATTTCTATATTGTGGCTGATAAACATCATACATTGTTTGTTAGACAAATTGCAATGTCATTTGTTTTAGAAACAATAAATAGTTGCAATTAATGCATTATAGTATACATCGTTTAAATTGAATTGACTTATACTCTATTTTGAAGAAGAATCTTAATTAATGTTTTCTACTTCTTGCTTTCATAATACATAGATAATCTTTAATTTATTTTTAAAATGCATGGTAAAATTACTAACTACTTTGAAAAGCAATTTGCAAGCAATGTTTACATTTTTTCAAAAATTTGCTACAACAATTTATACTCACTAGACTAATTTACAAATACTTTGAACAAGTTATCCAAATGTATATTTACCAACATAAATAGTTTATGTTTAATCAAATAACAAATGAGTGTTTATTTACACTATATTTCCAATAGTCACTGTACAAGCGTTTTTAGTTTCACCTATTTGAAAAATACATAGTATGCTTGCTACAGTTGAATAAGGAGATAAATATCAACATGTAATTTTTAATTTTATATATAACTATCGTCTATAAATGAATTTTACATGTGTACATGCAAATCTGAATATGCATGTGTACAATAAATTACCTTTGTGTCTCATTTTGTTTGAAAATTATTAATTATTTCTTTATTGACTTTGTAATTAAATATGGTTGGTCAAGACGTAGAAGTTACAGAATGAGTCATACATCTACCCACAATATCTACCTACACAATATTTGCAATTACAAAATCAATTCAAAATGATGAGTTAGGCTTCCTAAGAGAAAAGACGCATAGTCGAGTTCTATATTAACAAAAAATTATTTGCTCATTGGCTTATGTTATGGAGAAAATGATTAGGACAACCCTATTTAGTTGTTCATACTATAATACATTATTTCTCTTCCCTTGCTCCTTCACCAAATGCTCTTAATATTTTATTTTGTTATTGAAAACCGCACCTATCTCTTGATTTTTCTCTTGTTTCTACCTCCATAATTTACATATATATGCACATATGTAAGCATTTGTCATTATATATCTATGTCTATGTACATGCGATTATATATATACATACATTAAAAAAACTTACTTTCCAACACCGTATCATCAGGCTTTATGATATTTTGTCCTCACAACTGCTCAATATTATGCAAATAGATTCAACTGCACCTATCATTGCACCTTCAAATATCATAGACAAACTTTTTGTTGTTGTTCCTGTGAGTTTAAATATGGGTTAGCCTTTCTTGTTCGGTCCTTTTGTTGAGTTAGATACTTAACATTGTCTTCTCTATAAATACACACACACACAAACATATATGCATACATACATATATGTGTGTTTTTATATGTGTGTGTATGTACATACATGCACACAAAGGCATACATATATGCAAGTATATATATATATATATATAGTTTGTTTCCAAAAGATCCAAGTGTAGTTTCCATAAATGCATAGTGCTCTCAAGATCTGGGGCTGGAATGGTGTCAAATTTAATGATTTTATATTCAAATATATTCCAATTGCTTTGACCTAATTTTCATTGTTATTTGATAGATTCAAGTGCACTTGTAATGTGATGTTTGTTTGTAGAAAATGCAAACAACAAACAATGGACATTAACCTATAAGATACAACAAGTGTGTAAAAAAACTAGAAATGACACACATATATTTATGTGCATATGTAGATATGTATATATAAAGCTATTTGTACATACATGTATATATAGAAATTATATGTATGTGTGCATATGTAATATTATAAACTCTGTAATACGGAGCAGTTACCTATGTGTATGTATATGCATATGTATATGTGTTTTAGCATGTTCTTACATTGTATCCTGCCTTTTATATATGTATATATATAGATATATGTATATGTATGTGCCTGTAAGGTATGTGTGTATGTATGTATTGCATGTGATATATATAATGGTGATATATAGGCATGTATGTATAAAGATGCAAGGTATGTAGATATATATGTGTATGTGCAATCTATGTCCGTGAGATATGATCGGGGTAGTGTATATACATATATATGTGTATCTATATATATGTGGTTTTCCAAACAAGAAGACTATTGTTCTTTCAAGGTGCATTACATAGTGTCTTTTCTAGTGCTTGTTGATTTTGTAGTGTTCTATGCCAACTATTTATTGTTTGTAATCAATGCTCTACTATACAACTTGACATACTGCTACAAGAATCTGAGGCATGATCTCAACTAGTTTATGCATTTGCAAAAAAAATCGGTACAAAAGAATTGGAAACAATACATGGACAACCAAGTGCATTGATCAAATATGTAGGTATTATTTTCATATTGTGACTTATAAAATCATATATTGTTTATTAGATGTATCGCAATGTCATTCATTTTAGAGATGGTAAATAGTTGTAATTAATGCATTTCAGTATATGTTTTTGACCTTTTTTTGGAACAGTTTTCAAGCTAATCATAGCTAAATAGAGTGGGAATGCACCCAGACAAGGAGCTATAACAACCTCTGCTATTCACAATGTAGAGATAGACATTCAAAAAGTGAAGTAGGATGTGAGTTAGATTTCAAATACTTTGTCTTATATTTCATTTTGGACTCTTCCTTGCATTATGTGATGTATAGAGATTAAGATTAAATCCACAATAGACAATGCAGTGTCTTTTCTTGTTTTCACTTATGCAATTTTCTTGTGCTCTTTACAGGATTGTGGATATGGCCTTACAAACCAATTGTCTGTCTAACGAGAATTTGTAGTTTGTTCAAATGCACGAAAGAGGTATTAGAGCATAGTCCATCTTTATTTTCAATTTGCATTTTAGAGACTAGATAATATTCTTATTTATTGTGTGTTATGCACATGTCCTTTTAAGATCTTCTCTCGTGCAGTTGATATCCTATGTGCCAATTGCAGAAGTCACTCTTCAAAATTATACTTCAATATTGTTTGGCTAGTGGCAATTTGTTGTTAGCTGCAATTTTTCTAGTGGTCAGAGTTGCGGCAATGTTGTTGCTATTGCTTCTTCAAATTTTGTGAATGTGCTTTCAACAAAGGTAGCTAGAATCACAAAATCAAAATGCTATTTGTTTGAAGTGATTTTTTATCTTTCTAGATACGTCTCTTGACTGTCTTGAAACAGTGGGATATTGCTTCTACTATCAAGGCACCTATCAACCTTAATAGTAAACAAAATCTATGCAATCATGCATGACAATTTCCAATTAGGCAACACAACTACTAGTAACAATGCAACTTATCCCTTAGACATATTGACAGTGATTTCTTGAACATGTGCATAATGGTTATGGATAAAAGCATGGACCAGTCGATACAAATATCTTGAATAGGTGGACATGTTTGGATAACTATTGCTCTTTCATGGATATACAATTAACTTGGATTGGATGAAGACTTTGAAAAAAACCAAGCAGGACTATGTTTTAGTAGAATAGTTCCATGGAATGCAGAATAAATTTAAGTCCCATTTTTTTTTTCCATATTATTGTCATTTGTTATTGTTCATTGTTTACGTCGGCTAGGGTTTCTAGCAAAATCTCTTGGTTCATACAAAATAGATTACTACATTTACAATAGGGAAAATTCTCATGCTCATCTAATTGATTGAAATGTAGCTAGTATGCATGGAATTGCATGTTTGTGGAATGTTACAGAATTTATGTTGTGAGCTTTGACATTTTCATAGATCTAATGCTTGTTTACGAGACCGGGCTGCAATTGGCATGCTATTGTAGTAGACAATAGACTAGTTGCTTTATGGATGGTAAATAGTAGAGAACTCAACATTTATAAAGTATATAGAAGAAAAAATCCAATAGCAATGTAAAATATATGACAAGTTTCAGACTCAGGAGAAGCATATTTTAGTCTCATCAAACAATCTAAGCAATTGATTAGCCAATGTAGAAAATACAATGTAAAGGATATGTGAGATTACAAATGTCTACTTTTTTAACAGGTTTTATTGTCAAGGAATACTTTGTGAAGATGATTAGACAATGCAAGTAATGCTTTGCTCAATAGTCTTTAAATCTAGTGAAGAGATCAATTAATGTCAGTTGCATTTCAATCCAATTGCAATGTGTGAGAATTAGTGACTAGGAAGTGGTAAAATTCCATGTCAAAATATCACGCATTGAATTATTGTACCTACATAGGCTTTATACTTAACTGAAGTTAGCAAAAAAAAGACATTGATGAGTTATATTCTTATGTGTTTAAGTCAAGAATATAAACTAGGTGATGAAAACAGTCAAGAACTGTGAAGAATAGACATAAACATACAAAATGCAAACAAAAACTCAATACACATTCACGCATGAAATGCAAATATGCAAACCACTATAAAATGAGACTATATAAGACATACAAGGTTACAAAGGCTTTGTTTTTCACCCCCCATACAACAGATACAAACCCTTTCAACACAGAAGGGTTTAATGAGTGTGTACACTAGAAATTAACAATAAAATGCATAAATGCAAAAAAATTGTAAAATGACACTCTAAAAGATGTAGGAACTTACAAATGCTTCATCCTTCAGAACGAAAATTGTACACATAAACCAAAGTGGCTTGTTTTTTGGTTCCAATACAATATACTTAAACCCTTTCAACAGGAATAGATTTCATTGTCTGAATTGCTATGTATAGTTTGGAAATTGCTTAATCTTTGTTGCTCCGTACCAATCAATTTTCGTATGGATGGATCTTTGTTTTATCAAACTTGCAATTTGTTCCCAATATTTTTGAACTTTCTTCCATGTTTGTGTAATTCAAATATATTGTGTATTCATGAAAAAAGTGATAGACATTGAATGATGTCTACGTGTTCAAGATATATCTGATTTGGCATGGGTCTGAGCAAATGAAAAAAAAAACATAAACAATAGTTTTTTTCACAGATTTAAAAATTTAGACCATAAGTCATTAATAATGGGTGCACTTTAGTCTACTCAAAATAAATGAGAGCTTGCAAATAGTAAATGAAAATGTAGTGCTAAAGACATCACGCGTCCCCACGATGACTCCATGGAAAGACACAACTATACCAACAAACTCATGAAATATTTCCAATAGCAAAGCTTCCTACAATAATTATTATTATTAATGCCATGTGCATAATTGTGATGGGCTTATAGCCTTCTAATATTTTTTAGTATATATATGTTTTCACTGCATACCTCTTTGTACATAAGTGGCATTATTTATAGTATTTGACTTGCTTACTCTAGAGTTGTTGCTACTATTGAGCATTGGAAATTAGAATAGATGGTTATACAAATTTTCTATTTATTATTAAGGTTGATAGGTCCTTTCTTTTTTTAGGTGGCAATTGTGACTGAGACCATTTCTTGCATATGTACGAGCATAAGAGATCAAGTGCCTAATATGCTATGGTCTAAATTTGTAAGTTCAGTTTCTTTTTTATGCCTAGTTTATATATTTTTGTACTATTCCACTTGCAAGAAAAATATTTTGTTTAAATTTGGGACGCCTACTAAACTGCAATTATATTCATGTCCAAAGCCTATTTTCCTTGTGCTCTTCTTTGCAATTGTTGATTTTTTGTCATGTTCTGCCTTTATATTATTATTATGCTCTTGAACAATGATATTCCTTCACATTGATGAATAGGTATTGAAATGAAAATTTTATTCATATTTGTAGTTATACATATTAATACTAGGTTATATATGTGCAAGTGTTTGTAATGGGCTTTGTTCCATTATAGGAATCAAATGCGAAAAAGAAGAAACACTTGTGAAGATAATGTTCATGATCAGGAAGAAGACAGTATACAAACTAGCTAGCTTCATAGAACTGCAACTCCCTGGCTTCCATGTATAGATTTTGGCCATTGTTGTTTTGTTCCAACTAGTACTAACCAGCCATCAATAAAGTTGTGTTGAAAAACTAGTTCTATGTTTTGAATCGTGTGAAGAAAAAGTTGTATTCTTTAAGAAAATAATTAGAGTGCAAAAAATGATAAAGCATAGTTGTGAGCAGTCTAAGACTGGCACTCCCTAGGACTTGAGAACATAGAGTTTTTTTCCATAATGCATTTTGCAATGTCCTTTATCATAGCAGACGTATATGGCATAGTATTATTTTTTCCTTCTATGTTTTTCATTTTGCATTAGCCTTTTCGATGTAAGGAAAAGAGCATATAAATTCTCCTGCAAGGAAAAGGTTTGGGTGTTTATAGATTCGTAATCTAGAGCTTGCTTTCAAGCCGCAAGATTGTATTTGTGCTTATACATATATGTCTATATACATATGTATATGTATACATATATATACATACATACATACATATATATATATATATATATATATGTTTTGTTGTGTGTATATCTATCTATGCATATCTGCTGGTAGACATATATGTGCCAATGCTATAACAATGCATCGAGTTGCAAAACCTAACAGTGTTGGTAGTGGACTTCATTGTTTCCTTTTTGGTTATGCTTGGTCCATTTACTTTTTTTGGAACAAGATTGCCATTGATGAATATATTTTGTTGCTTTTTTGCAGATTGTGCACTAAATATGCTCTTTGTTGTTGCCAGATATCATCAAAACTTGAATTGTTATTGATTTATGTGAGTAATACATATCCATCTTTAGTTTTATTTGTTGTAGCTATTAGATGTTTGTTGTCCTGCTTACTAGCTCTAAAACAAATTGTATTTCAGCTACACAACCTGATCTTAATATTTGTTATTTGCATTCTTCCTTGCTTGCCATGTAGTTTCCATCGCAGGTCTGCAAGTGGGAGCTCTGTATTGCACCTACTTGCAGGAAGTATTTGCTTGTTCATTTTTCCATTGTATGTATTCAATGTTTCAAACATCAAACATTACATTCAAATAATTACTTTAAAAACAATTGTCAATACAATTAATTGTTTCTAAAAATATTGGACATTGAATTTGCACATGTATGGTTTCAAACCGTTGTGTGAAGAGACAAAAACTATCCCACGAGCCAATCATAGTAGAAACCTACAAGCCAACTGCAAATGCATTTTATGCATCTATTGAAGAGGCTTTACGCCATGCACATTGTTTTCGAATAGACTCCTTCAATTACAAAGTTGGTGATTGCTTATTTGATACAGTACATGTCCTAGTGCATTGTCGGTATACATCAAAACAACTACGCAATGGTTTGGTCGATCATTTTTTAAACAGTTTTCATAATCATTGTCATATAGCTTTAAATTCTAATGAGCTTGATTTGCATCCAACAATACTAACCAGTTTGCATAACGTACATGACAAAAACATGTACCTTCAAAGAATGAGGTTGTCAACAACAAAAATCAATAACAATGGTGACACTAGGCTATGGGGTGACACATTCTATCTAAAATGGTTGGCATATTGGCTAGACATTCCAATACACATTTGGTCTTTGACGCACAAAACAATGTATTTGTATTTCAATGAGCATGCAACAAATCCTACAATATCGATTCTTTTCCATGACATAACTCATGCTGTTGGCCACTACGAGCCTATCTTCTCACGACTAAACACATACTTTCACATTGAAAATGTCCAGCCACATTTGCAAATGCCAAACTATAATGTCAACAATATTTAGCACGCAATAGGAAATGTGTTTGAAACAATTGGGCTTTCTAGGGTGCCTACATTCTGTAGTGCATGTGGCAAAAGCATGTTTGCTACCGTAGCATTTTTGCTTCCTAGACAATTTTATCCAATTGCTTTGTGATTATTCATGGCATAGTCATTGGCCAATGCATTGTCAATTTAGAACAAATATGCAATTGCTTGTTTTGAAAGTTTTGCTATGGGTAGTGTAGATAGCAATAATCATCTACTACATTTACAGTCATTGGTTTCCAAAATTGGTGTGCCATACCTAAAAATCCAGCTTGAAGGAACTAAATTTTTCCTACTATGGCTATCTCATATTTTTGATGCAAAAATACACATTTGGCAATTATCTCCATTTCCCGAGCAGAAAACATACTCCAATTCAATAACCCCAAAAAGAAATTTGAACTTAATTTGTTTCTGAAATAGGTGAGGTCATTATCACTATGAACCGCTTCAAGAAAAAGAACAATTTACATAGACCATCCCTATGAACGATCCAATTTTTGTTCAAGATATGTCAAGTTTTTTGTATCAGAGCCAATGAACAATGTGATCAGTTCTTGTAAAAAACAAACAATTGCAACAAGACACACAATTGCTACAACAAAGTTCGGAATGCATCAAACATTGCACTCCTTGAAAGTACAAATGCGCAATGCACACCCGCCCATTGCAAATGCTTCACGATAGAGTACT
>VDFB02207369.1:0-28394 GCA_007258455.2 Sequoia sempervirens | reverse complement strand
GATTGGTCCCATGCAATGTTGGACAAAGATAGTCTTGTAAAAGACAATTTGTTAAGATATTCATCAATACCCTATACAGTTAAAAGAAAAGTGGCTAAAGAAACATTAATTGTATTCATGTCTAAATAGGATAGATATTCATTCAAACTTCTCCTGTCTTCCCATACTTTCCACACATTTTGCCAGGAAAAGTTGACAATGGTTTGAAACAATTACATATGATAATAGACCATAATAGATAATTCTTTATACTTGATTTGGATCAGCTATTCAAAGAATCACCACTGTCTACAGTTTGTGGATGTAAAAAAATCTAGTTCAAGTTTGTGTCAAAAAAATTGGTTTATATACCATTTAGTGTTGAGCAGTCTCAAAGTGTAGTTATGAATTAAATGAATACATTTATGCATCTCTAGTTTCTAAGTAGCTTAGCATACTAAACTAGAAATTCTTATGTTCATAGTTTGGGCATATGGGTTGATTGCAGTTTTTACTAACTGTTATCTTGATGCTCATTTTGATAGATTCAATAAGCTGAACATTGTAACATATGTGATGTAATTTTTGAAATCGTTGTGTAAGCATAATTTAACTCAAGTTTTCCAGGAAGATGATGATTAGCTTGCTATCCTAGTAAAACAATTGATGAGCTCAAAGATGGGTTCAGACTGGTTAATATTTCACACTCTCAGGGAAGGGAGTGTTAATTTGAATCCCATCATTGATATTTAATCTTCCAACTTTGATCAAATAATAATAAAAAGAATCAGAAGTTAACTAATAAATTTCATCAACAAAATTGACAAAATTTTGCCAAAATAGTCTACCAGTTACAAAAGGGATTCACTAAAAGAATGGATGAAGAGTTTCTAGATTTTTAACAGATCATAAATACTAATATTTAGAGTACCTGAAACATAAACTTGCAATTAATATATTTTTAAAGAAACATTAGACAGACTTACATATAAAATGTGTATAATTATTAGATTCTCCAAAATGTACAAGTATTAATAGTAGATCTTATGTTTTTCCTTGTAATTAAAACTAAAACATATATCTCTTATTTTTTAAACCAAAAAGATTCAACAACCATTCTATATTTGAAATGAATTCTATCATGTAAAACTTTCGAGCTACCCATAAAAATTTTGAGCTACCTCAAGTCAAATTTTGTTAGACTTTTCTGTCTATCAAAAAATTCTTAGAAGTGAATTATAAGAAATTTGCTTTACCAAGCTCTCCTTTCTGCACAGTAAAATGTATAGTATAGTACAAAACCTAGTATTTTCTATGGTAATTGTTGTAAACCTCTTGTAATCAAGGGAAAATCCTAGATTTTATTATTATTAAGTGGGTTAGCACAATAACAATCAAAATTCCTATGAAAATAACAAAGCACAATGGAAGTGAGGTGAAGACAAAAGGGATAGTGTTACCCTATGTCTCCACCTTCCATGATTAACCTCTGTTACACCTCCTAGCTTGCAGATAAATAACAATGCCCTCAGATTTATGAGCAACTATGACAAATGACTAAGCCCTATGCAAGTGTTGAAGGATTTACAGAAAATAAAAACAACCCTACAATGAGCTAAAATGACTATGACTGTTAATGACTATGACTATAAGACTAGTAGCATAAATTGAAATCTAAACATGAGAGACTAAGAGTGCAAGAAGTCAAGAGAGCTGAGAGAGAGCCAAGAGCCGGGAGATAGGCAAATGAGAGCAAAATTGCCCTTTTATGAAAACTGCAATTTTGAATATGTGGCCAGGATGAAAAGATGACAAGAACCCTAGGATCAATGATCAGGATTGAATGATGTAGTACGAATTAGGGTTAGGTCAAAATTAGGGCAAATGATAAGGATGAAGGGACAAGATTGAATTATAAGATAATTCAATCAAGGGTCGAAATTAAATGAGAAGTCAAAAGTCAAGAATTAAATTGGAAGATAAGGCCGGCACAGACAAAGAGGTTGCTGGAGAAATTAAATAATAAAATTTATTTACTCCAGTTGACTAGTAAATAATTAAATAATAAAGATATTATTAAATTATAGAAGAATGTGACAAAGGAATCATTTCGAATTAAATAATAATTTAATTCAAAATTCAAGAGAGTGGACCAAATTAAATAAATTAACTTTATTTAATTTAATGAAAGAAGAGGTTAATGAATAATTAAATAATTAAAATAATTATTTAATTATAGTAGAAAATGGACAAAAATCAAATAAATTAGAATCTATTTAATTTTTAAAAGAAGGGGACTTGCTTAGTTACGTAATTAAATAAATAAAATTTATTTATTTAATAATCAAGAGGAATAAATGACAGGGGGAATTAAATAAATTAAGAAACGTATTTAATTAACTGAAATTTTAGGTAATTAATTGACGATAAATAAATAAAATTCTATTTATTTAATAAATCAAGGAGAAATAAATGATAAAATGAATTAATTAAATAATGTACCATTTTAATTAATAGAAGAATTATGACTTTAGAAAATACCAAATAATTAAAAATTCATTTAATTATTAAGAATGAAAGGCAATGCTGAATAATCCAAGAGTTGCAAAGCCTTAGGACAATTTTATGTGTTCAAGATTACCTCTTTGTCATAATGTAGCATGGTCGCATTGTGACAAAGAAAATAAGTCGAGAATATGCCCTAGTGCAAAATAAGATGAGGAAGAATGACGAGGAGGGTTGTGGTATGCCCCTTCGAGAGGACAGACAGGTTCCAAGAACATGGGTGTGCTCTCGAAATGGATGAGAAGACTAGACTATGAAGAGACAAAGAAATGTTAGTGCAAAAGATATGGATGATGATATGGATGCAATGCCTATATGATACAAATGAGAGAAGATGACAAGACTAAAGACGATGCATGTTAGTTCCTAGACCAACCTTCAAAACATTGCCATAGGACTAATATTTATTGCTCTTAATCATCATTGGCTTGTAAATGACAATAAATGACAACAAACACCATGATATGACATAACTAAGGTGTGCAAGGTCATCCATTTGTAAAACAGACAATCACAGACAAGGAATGTCCTAACTCATATGAAGGGTCATGTTTCCCAAGTATTTTTATCAAGACAAACCACAAACAACAATCAAGTAAAAGAAAAGTCATGAGACATCATCACTCTAAATCCTTCATAGGACATCCCTCGAGAAGCTAGTAACATGACCAAAAGACAAGACAAGAAAATATAAGACAAAATAGCCAAGAAAGACTTAACAAACATGTAATTTTGTTTCTGCCAATGTTTGTTTCACAAAGATTGATTTTGTAGTCAGCTTGACGCTTTTGACAGCTTTTAAGAGTTTTGCCAATTTGAGCCGTTGCTGATGTAGCTTTGGATTGTGTGGCCTATTGTCGAAGCGACAATATCCCTAAAAGGCAAAGGACATTTTGATCGCAGGTCTAACTCCAAGAAGGACACATCTTGAAGAGGAGGACCAAAGAGTGAGGAGACTGACATTGTTTTGAGTAATATGTTTTGGCAAGTTGACTAGTGTTGACAAATGATTGATTGGACTGTGTTGTCTAATTTTGACCAATTTTGACATTGACGTTTCAAATGATTGTCTTGTGTTTGATTTTGACTGTCTGACTTATTTGACCGATGTGACGATTGTGACAAATGCCATGATTTTATTTGGACCAACCTAAAAGGGACCTGACCTAATGTTCCCTGGACTCATCGATCGATGGCCTTTGCTCTAATGAAAATACGCGCTAGAGACAACGTAGTTCGACAATGACATAATCGACCGACATGACTGACTTTTGACTCCATTTAGATTTTGACATTGATTTGATGTTTTTGTGTTTTTTCTAGACATTTTATGATTTTGTGGTCTTTTTCTCGTGGACTTTTATGTATGTTTTGGTCTTTTTTTTTTTTAGGACATTTTATGATGCTTTGTCTTTTTTTTCGTGATTATTTTTAATTTTTTTTGGATTTGACATTTAAGTAGGATCGTGACAAATGCATACAAGGACTAATGCCCACATTAATGAGAACTATGATTGCAACATGATTATGCCCCCTAGTCAAGCCCAATACCAATTGACAGTGATGACAACATTGTTTGACGTGGGAAGGACGCATCCCGAAACAACGTGAGGAGGATGACGATAATGTGACAAAAGTATGGATGTCTACAGCTGGGCCAGGAATACAGTCAAGTAAAATTTTGGATAATGTGCTTGTATGAATTGGACTCATTGCATTTGGAATGACTTGGTTAGGACTAGATGGGATGATGATTATCCTTAGACTGTTTGACAAGGGAAAGCCAAGATAGGTGATAGACATGAAAGTATAGGGGGTGGCCTTGGTAAAAGATAGGAGACATGAGATTAATGGAATTGTCATATGATTTTTAAGGACTATGTCGTATAATGACAATAAGACTATGATGGTCAATGACATGATGTTTTATGAATCATGTATGACTTAAGGATAGACATGTCAAGAGTTTTCCTCAAAGCGTGATTTATGTGTGCTATTTTTATGTCAAGACCAAGGTAGGTGGGAAAATGGACGGAAATGATAGGGCTTAGATGGATGTCAATGTCATGAGGAAGGCATGGGAAATGAGATGACTTGCCCCCAAGTGTAAGAGTCCACATAGACGATTTATTTTATTAATACGATGCCCGCTACGTTTTCACTTCATGGTACTTATCCGTTGGGTGCTCATTGTTACAAGTTTTCACCACAGTTGATTTAGAAATTTTTCTCTTTACTATTTTTGACTTTTTTTTGATTTTTTTTTTTGGTGTCACCATGCATATTTGCCAAGTTTTCTTACCGGTGATTTACTTTTTAATTTTTAATTTTTTGTATTTCGGGATTTTGTGGATAGCCCGATGCTTTAGGATAACCACTCAACCGCTCGAATCCAATCGACGGCTCCGGAGCATAGACTCCGTGCCATGATATGCCAATGACGACCTTACTGGCGCGAGTTGTCTTGTCGATCGTAGCACTTGTGGCGCTACAATTACTGATGCTGTCATTAGACCTTTCTGATACTAGAGTTGGCCTTATCAAAATACGTACATCACAATAGAGTGCCATGGGAGTCCTTGTGGTAAAGAGTTGCTGCCATGACATGACGGATTTGTGACGTAGGATTTTTGGACTTTAGGCGACATGTAGGATTATGACGAATGATGGTAGACATGGAAAGGTTGTTTGGACATTTAGATGAATGACTTTTTATTTTCCAAACTTGGGATGTTGGATGACGGATTTTGGAGGGATGGTGTTTGGAACCAACACTTTTAGATGCCTTGCTTGATGACCATTTTGAAGGAGGTGGACGTGTGTTATATGTGGGAGTCCTCTTGCCTTGTCGCTCCACATTGTGATTGAATTTTGCATTTGACTGGGTGTCTTTGTTCGATCCGTCTTTCTTTGGGATCCATTTTAATTTCATTTGTCCACTTGTCCTTTTGTTTGATTCAATGGCCTTTGACATTTGATTTTGATCTTCTAATTTGTAAGACTTTTGTTTTTGTTGGTCCCAAAGGGGAGGTTGATTCATGATAGAATGACGGTTCATGGTGTGGGTGGAGGGAGTGTTGGCAGCAATCTTATGACAAGGATTTCTCATGGACTCCATTTTGACATTTGTTTCTGAAAAAGTTGCCCCTAATATCAAGGAGGTACCACTGACATCGTTTGATTTGTTGTCTGAGGAATAACCAAGACCTTGATGTCTGTAATTTCCCTGAAGCTGTATTGGTTCAAGAATGCCTTGCTCGTGTATGCCTAGTCCTTTGCCTTGATATTGCATGCTTTGACAGATTCTATTTGCAATGGGGTATTTATTGTTTTGAAAGCAAGATGCTAACCCATCATGATGTCTATGGACACTGTCACTTGTAATATTTTCATTTGCAAGAAATCCTGCTCTAACAAAGATAGATGCCCCTAATTGATAAAGTGTCTTAGCTTCATTGTCTTGTTGGCCATATTCTTGACTGATATCTTTTGTCTGATCATGCGACATGTCAAGTTCAAATGACTCTGTTGGTGCTTTCAAGGCAATGTCAAAGCCATCATTATTTTTAGTGTCATAGAGTCCAATGATTTTAGCTATAACTTGATCATATGCAAGCATGTCCTTAGTGGAAGATTCTTGTTCTGGAGGAATATCATCTATGTGTCCCATGAAGGCAAGTGTCTCATCATAGGAAGTGTCAATAGTCGAGGCTTGTATAGGGTCGGCAAGTGTTTGATCATGAATTGCATAAAGGTCAATGAGTGGATCATTTTGGACTTCTTGGTCAATGGTAGGGTCTTGCTCGAAGATGGGGTTGTCATGGATTATATAGTCAGAAATAGAGCCGTTGTCAACGAGAGGTGTGTTCTGGATGTCATGATTGTCTTGAAGGACTTCATGGATGGACTGAAAGATAGGGTCATTGGATGAACTACCTTGTTCTTGACATGAGGGTGACATTATAAGGTCATGCTTTGGGCTTTCATTTTGACATGTATCCTCAAGTTTATTACATGGGAATTGACTTTGGACTATGATAGAATTTTCATGACTAGATGTGGCTTGTGAGGGGGTGACTTGAAAAGGATTAATGACCAAAGGACTAGAATAGGATGTGGGAACTTGGACTGGACTAGTATATGAAGGACTAGGATATGACATGGGTACTTGCATTGGACTAGTATGTGAAGGACTAGGGTATGACATGGAGACTTGGACCGGATATGACATGGAGTCTTGGAGTGGAGTAGGATGTGATGGCATATGATGTGACATGGGGACTTCGGCTATATTAGTTGGTAATGATATAGGGACTTGGACTGGATTGGAGTAAGGTTGACTAAAATGGGACGTGGAGACTTGGGCCGAATTGATATGGTATGATGTGGGGACGTGACATGTGTTGGTAGATGGTTGGTAAGGCATGTGGACTTGGACGGAATTGATAGGTGAAGGGGCAGAATATGACGTGGAGGTATGGAATGGACTAGTGGACAATTGACTTCCCTTGTCAAGGTTAGGATAAGGGTGATAAGTGGATGTTTGTTGTGAATTAGTGGTAGGATTCATGTCAAGTGACTGTTGATGGTGAGGGTAGATGGATGGTGGCAAGGTATTTATGTCAAAGCCTTGTGGTAACTTAGCCCCTTCGTCCAAAAGCATGGCTAGATGCCTTTGAGGGTCACGTAAGAGATATTTTTTACAAAGGAGACTATGTGAGGATTTTGCTTGGCAGCTTCTATGTCTTTGAAATATACTCGTCCATTTTGGTCTCTTTGTATGAATGGTTCAAAAATGTTTTTTGATGAAGATGGCATGTTCATGGGAGGTTGCATGTTCATGTTGTGAAATGGGTCGGAAAAGGTCCAATGTTGGTTTGTGTCATAAGTGTTATTTTCGATGTTGGGATTGGAATCTTGTCCAGAGTTTGCCATTTGTTGTTGTTGTCTTTAAAGCCTAGTCTCAACCGTAAAAGGGATTTGCTCAAATGAGGATGATGAGAATGATAAGTAAATGCAAGGATGACACTAGCCTATGTTTTTGTATTTTTTTGATAAAGGATGACAATGCAAGACTATGTTTTTGGATTTTTTGGATAATAAGGGATGCAATATGACAATGTTGTCTAAAGAAAATGACTAATGCCACATGATAATGAAGACTAAGATGACAAGTTATGACACTAATTTTTGGAGTATGTCAATGCAAGGTGATAATGACGTTTGCCTAAGGAAAATGACCAATGCAAGGTGATAAAATGTCAAATGTCAAGGTGACAATGAAGATGTTGACTAAGGAAAATGACCAAGGCCAAGCTAGATGCCAAATGAGGACTATGATGGACAATGAAGATGTTGACTAAGGAAAATGACCAATGCCAAGCTAGATGCCAAATGAGGACTATGATGGACAATGCCGAGTCTAAGTTCAAAATGAGGACTGAGATTGTGTTTTGATGTCTTGTTGAAAAGTATGAGTTGTCCAAGGTCGGTTGTTTGTGTCCAGATTTGTGAATGTTGTGTATAATGTTTTGAAAAAATTCGACAAGCACTTTGACAAGCATAATGTTTTGGGTGTAACCAATCGCACATCAAATAAGTACAATCCTAGGTTAGGCCATGACAATATTCACTAGATTCCACGTGGGTTTCCCCAACCGCATATTTGTAGCGTGTGAATTCAGAAGTTTGGCTGCACGGGCTCCCCCTTACAGTGCACTCTCTTCTCAGGCCAACCAAGCTTCCAACCCCCATGAAACTCCCATGGCGAGCTGATCATATCTACTACAAACTGCGAAAGTGTGGATGCCTTCACACCGACCGATGCTGCGCTAGCAAATAGAAGGATTTTGGCTTACTACACAAGAGTTTTTAGTTCGGGCATTCCGTTCGTGGGGCGTGATCCATGCGGCGAGAGTCCCCTTTCGGATCCATCTCGTCGGAACCACGCTCGTGATTCTTGGGCTTTCCCCAAGAACCCACTTTTATATACCGGCTGGAAGTCCCTCGGTGTCAGGGTGCTACCGGTCTGAGTCGTCCTGGGGTGAGTACTTTTTTCCACCAGAACAAGCCCAAGTTCTAGAGTCAGTAACCATTTCTCTTACACCCAGGATCGCACGAATGCGCAAGGGGAGAGGATACTCCGATATACTGAATCGTTAAGGGTAATTAACAAATAAAGATGGGTCTAGTTTTCTGATCACAAGGTTTTCACCAAGTGAGAGCATACTCACCTACCATCTTGCAAGCACAATCAACCAAAGAAGACATGTGTTCTTTTTATATGCACCAAAATCAAATGTTTGCTAATCTATGAAAGAAAAACAAGCACAATGTTTGTTTCTTCCTTCTTTGACATTCGAATCTGCAAACAATGAATTAGTAGTCTCTTATGCAATGGTCTTGGACACACGAATGAGGATTGCCACACGCTACAAGAAAAGATTAGTAATACAAGAAAAATCTAATCTAGTTAACTTGCAGGAATAAAGACACAGAAAAGAAATAGAAAACCAGAAAACCAGTAAATAGAAAAACCCGAAAATCTAAAAATCAGAACCTCAAAACTGAAAGAAAAATTTTACCTCGCATAGCCGCGGCTCGGGATTTGTCGGGCTATGCCTCGGGATGGTCGGGCCATACCGATTTGTCGGGCTTATGCTTCGATTTGTCGTATTATGTCGATGTATCAGCTTATGGGCTTGATTTATCGGGCCTATGCCTCGATTTATCGGGCTTGCGGCTCGATTTGTCGGGCTTATGGCTCGATTTGTCGCTTGCGGGCTCGATTTGTCGGGCTTATACTGATTTGGTCGGGCCATACCGACGGCGGGGCCATGGGCTCAATTTACAGCCATACTGATTTCATAGCTTAAGGGCCGATTCGCGCTTGTAACTGATTTGGCAGCTTGTAACCGGGATTTGGCGCTTAACTCGATTTTGCAGTTGCGGCTCAATTTGGCAGTTGCGGCTCGATTTTGCGATTGCGGCACTTGAGCCTGCGATTGCAGCACTCTGTACTTGTTCCTGCAAAATTGACAAAAAATACATGCAACTGTACGAAAAAATGACAGAAAACAGAGAGTCGGGTTCACCAATGTAATCAAGGGAAAATCCTAAAATTATTTTTAAAGTGGGTTAGCACAATAACAGAAAATCCTATGAAAATAACAAAGTACAATGGAAGTGAGGTGAAGACAAAAGGGATAGTGTTACCCTATGTCTCCACCTTCCATGATTAACCTCTGTTACACCTCCTAGCTTGCAGATAAATAACAATGCCCTCAGATTTATGAGCAACTATGACTAAAGACTAAGCCCTATGCAAGTGTTGAAGGATTTGCAGAAAAAAATAAAAATGACCCTACAATGAGCTAAAATGACTATGACCTAAGTTAACAGCAAATTGACATAAACTAAAAATGCAAGAAGTCAAAATGAGCTAAAGACTGAGGGAGGGATTCAAATGAGGTCAAAATTGCCCTTTTATAAAAATTGCAATTTTGAACGTGTGGCCAGGATGAGAAGATGACAAAAACCCTGTGATCAATGATCTGGATTAAATGATGTAGTACCTAATTGTGGTTAGGTCAAAAATTAGGCAAATGATAAGGGATGAGACAAGATTGAATTATAAGATAATTCAATCAAGGGTCGAAATTAAATGAGATGTCAAAAGATAAGAATAAATTTGGAAGATAAGACTGGCACAGACAAAGAGGTTGCTGGAGAAATTAAATAATAAAATTTATTTACTCCAGGTGACCAGTGAATAATTAAATAATAAAGATATTATTAAATTATAGAAGAATGTGACAAAGGAATCATTTTGAATTAAATAATAATTTAATTCAAAATTCAAGAGAGTGGACCAAATTAAATAAATTAACTTTATTTAATTTAATGAGAGAAGAGGTTAATGAATAATTAAATAATTAAAATAATTATTTAATTATAGTAGAAAATGGACAAAAATCAAATAAATTAGAAGCTATTTAATTTTTAAAAGAAGGGGACTTGCTTAGTGACGTAATTAAATAAATAAAATTTATTTATTTAATAATCAAGAGGAATAAATGACAAAAGGGGAATTAAATAAATTAAGAAATTTATTTAATTAAAGGAAGACTTTAGCTAATTAATGACGTATTAGATAAATAAATAAAATTTATTTATTTAATAATCAAGGAGAAATAAATGATAAAAATGAATTCAATTAAATAATTAAAATTATTTAATTAATAGAAGAATTATGACTTTAGAAAATAAATTAAATACCAAGTACCATTTAACTATTAAGAAATGAAAGGCAATGTTGAATAATCTAAGAGTTGCAAGCCCAGGGACAATTTTGTATGTGTCTACACCTCTTTATGGGTTGAGGAAATGCATGATCATTCATTTTCAATCATCTACAACCTCTTCCTAACCATGAACAGATGATGTACAAGGCTAACTAATGTTGTCTAAAGTTTCCCTTCTCTTTTACTCTAAATGGGTTATAGTTTTTGTTGCAATTTCAATGAGAATAAAACCTATATACAAAATATTCTATAATGCTAAAGAATATTTTAAACGCATTTGAGAACAATGATTATTTAATTGTTGTTACATTTTAAACAATATCATCATATTAAGGAGACCGCATAACCAACCTAAGTAGGAATTTTCAATACATTATAAGCAAGACCATTCGATGATACCTGATATTTTGAATAATATAAAGGGAAAAATAAAATGCAAAGACAATGAGAAGAGGAGGCATTATGAGGAGGAAGTTTTAAATTTTTTAAAATATATATGCAAAGGGAGATGGTATGGTAGAGGGGCATGCAACAGAGAAAGGAGGTTGTGGCATACAAAAAGGAGGGAAAGATAGGTGTAGAAGGGAAGATTTCTAGGTAGCCAAAGAAAGGACATATCATGGGAAAGGGATTTCCATCATGAAGGAAACCATAAAATGAGAAATCAAGCATCCCAAGATAGGAAGACAGGTCACACAACAAAGGAAGATGAGGGAATTTAGGTTGCATAACTATTTCTAGTTATGTTGGACACCCCTGCTATAGGTCATAATAGAAGAACATATAGCTATGGCCAAGGGTATGTTTGCATCTATTTCCTTATCTGACTACAACCACCTATTCTGCAATCTCTTCTTTTACCCAGTTTAAATAACTAGAAATGACACTTCCTTTTTAAGGACACATTTTAGTTCTTAGGTCTTGTCGATGCTTGTTTTGTGACACACAAAACATCAAAATAAAATTCCCAAAGACATTCTATCCCCTCTTGAAAAACCACTGCATATGCTAAGATTGTGAGAAGATCATATCGTGATTCCAAGGCTCCTTATGCCAAGTCTTGATGTGTGGATGAGCTCAATGGTCATTGTGATATGTTGGTAACACAAAGAGACTTATGCTAGGCTTGTTCAATTCACAATGAAGGTTTAGACAATGAAGCTATATTGTTTGGTTTTTGGATCAAACAAATTGAAAAAGGAGATAAGGGTTTAGAAGTTTTAATCTACTTCCTAAGAATTCAAGATACGGTATTGACTTGGTGAAACCAATAACCACGCTTTTCTTTTCCACGCTCAACGACAACTACACAAAGTGGGTGCAATCTTCAAGGGGATGTGCTTATAATTTTCACCTCATGAATAATTACCATCAAATTGAACAATATTTACCCAGACAAAAGTTAAGCATCCACAAAGTAAGCTAAGTCTAACTTTACTCATTGAAAGGAAATCATCCGTCCAAAGAAAGTATGAGCAAAATTTTCACCATAATCCATACTTATCAAATCTTGCATTCATCTAACATACATGAAATAAAATCTAAACTATGATGAGGGATAAGAACCATGCCAACTCCAAAATAAGAGAAGTAATCACCATCAAAACAATGCATGCATTACTTATTTCTTTGCAAGTCATATGCAACATGCTCCCACGCTTTAAAAATGAGGGATGAGCTCAATTTATAGGCTCCCCAATTATAATTCAATGTCCAAGATTAAAATAAAACCATAATTAGGGCTTGTCATAACTAACTCCTTCTCGACCAATGAGAAAATTACATTTGAGGACACTTGTCTATTTTGCTAAATATGAACCAACAATAAAATAGAAAGTTGTTGCATGTTGATTTGGAATAATTTGATTGGTTGGAAGATGATGAGGTGCCACCTTAGCGTGTTGGATGTCCTCCTTGGTCACTTTGGTCTTGTTCCATGAGCTTGCCTTAGAATATTTTCCTTGCCGATGACTCTATTCTTTGTGCTGGTTTCTTCCTAGCTTTGATCTTGGATTCCTTTTGCGACTTTGGCTTCTTTTTATCACATGTATTGGAAGTCTCACCTTGGAGCACATGTTTAGACTTAAAGTTATTAAGTCTTTCTTGATTTCTACAAGTGCCTTGAATTTGGAGAAGAATTCCTCTGTGCTATTGCCACGATGGAGAAAATTGGAACTTTCTTTGTGAAGTATTTCCCATACTTAGCCAAATTTTGGCTAGTCAAGTTCATTTTGTAACACCTTCCTGTGGACCATCCAACACTTAGCCAAGATTTTGGCCATCTTGATGCTCAAATGAACTTTTTTTGTAGACTTTCCTTCAATTTTGAATTTGGATTGTGCTAAGTAGGGTGGATTCCATCCTTGGTCAAGGATTTTATTTGTTTCCTCTTTACTTTTCCTTTTTATTCCTCTTGCTTTCCTTCCAATACTTAGCCATTTTTCCCTATCCAAGGCGGACTTTACTTGTGTCTTTGACATCTTTACTTGAGCTAAGTCAGACTTTGCATGTGCTTGGAAATTTTTCTTCAATCTAAGTCAGACTTCATAAAAGGTTTGGACATGCTATGCCTGGGCAAAGTCGGACTTCATGATGCCTAAGATATCTCATGCTTGACCAAGGTCGGACTTTGTGAGCATTGTGTCGTTCATCAATTGAGTAAGGTCAAACTTTGTCTTGTCTTTTCCGTCTTTTTTAAATGTCAGGGTAGGACTTTCCTCTTGTCTTGCCATTCTTTTCTCAAGCCTGGGCAGACTTCAAGAAGTTCTTTCCATATTGCTTGTTATCCTATGGTGGACTTTGCAATTTATTTTCCATATGATGGGGTGGACTTGGAGGCTTGTTTGACAAACTCCTTTATCATGGTGGAATTTCTTGGTGCCTTGACACATCCATCTCTCCTTCCAAGCAGACTTTCTCTAGAATCAAGCCATAACATATTCCTTCATGGGGTGGACTTGGCAAGGTGTCAAGCCATCTCATATTTCAGCTCGGGCGGACTTGGCAAGGTGTTAAGACATCACCAAGGGAAGACTTCTCCAGTGTTCATGCCATTTTCTTCATCTTCCTATGGCGAACTTGTCCATTGCTTATGCCATGTCAAACTCCTCTTGCATGGACTTGTCCATTGATCATGCCATGTCTTGTGCCATGATTCATCCTTGGTGGGTGGACTTTGAAAGGTCTTAAGCCATCTCTTTAGGCGGACTTGTCACAAGTTCATGTCATTATCAACACTTAGGCAATTTTCTGGCCTTCATCTGGTTCATCTGAAGTTTCTCACTTATTTCCACTTTCGAGGATCTTCTGAAGATGAAAATGTTGAAACCATGACCCAGGCACTTTCCAAAAATAGAAATCTTCCTGAAATAGAAACTTTCCAAAAATAAATCCCTAAAAAATAGGAAGTCCAAAATAGGATAAAAGTTGCAAAAATAAAGTCCCTAAAAAATAGGGGGCCAGAGTGAAAATCCCCAAAAAGTAGGAGATGTCAGAATTGACTCAAATGATAGGCGATCCTCATCCTCCAGGCCTTCTAAGAATTTTGGTGATGTTTGTTCACTGATTCAAGCTCAAATTCTTCACTTGGCTCAGGTGACCCTTTAAAAACTCTAACTCCAAATTGCAAAAGAAACATGGTTATTAGCAGTTGTGATGTCATGGCAAAAACTCAAAAAGCAAAAAAAAAGGGTCCCCATTTGCAATGGGGCGATGTTTGAAAAGGTCACAACAAGTCTTTGGATGAGATATCATTCATAATCGTTCCTGCTATTGTACAACTAAATCAATCAGTTGTTGCATTTTAATTGAATTATTGTCTTTAAAGTACCGTGCTCATTTGCACCACATTTCTAAATGGTTCAAGTAGAATGTATCTCCTAGAAGTTATTCCTACTTCATACCATTGCATATACATTAAGCTTTCTATTCAGTAGTAGTCGATGAATTCCATCAAAAAGTTAAAATGATGTTTGAAAAAACTTTATATGTTATAATCATATCTATAATGCAATATTATATTTTTAATACTTAAAGCATCTACTCATTGGCTTTAATAGTTTTATCTTAATACTTAAAGCATCTACACATTGGCTTTAATAGTTTTATCTTCTCACATATTTACCATCTACTAATATCATCTCAAAAAGCTACAATATACCATCAATGTCTTGACTTTGGACTATGTTCAAATTACTAATCCCTTTATCTTATGTGGGTGAGAACTTGAGGAATAAAAGGGCCATTAAAAGAATGTGTAATTTAAAACAATTTAAATGATCCAAAAGGTTGTTTCCTACTTTTATTATCTTCTACTCTACATATAAGTTGAAAACATACAAATTTATGAAGTAGACATGTTGCAGATAAAATAGTGGATAAAATACATTAGAGAGAGTGAGAGAGAGAGATAACTAACCTAATAGTTGAAGCATTTCCAGTAGTCACACTTCTAACTTCTTTAAAAGCTGATGTAAGTTTTCTTAGCTTTGCAACATCAAACTAGCACCAAAGAAATTCATAATACAAAGAAATCTTATTTAGATGTAATTTAATCAATCCATTCAATATATATTTTGTTGTTTGATAAGTCATTTGCATAAATTATCTCATTAAAAAATATATACATCTTAAGAAGCCCAACCTTCCCTAAGCCTTCATCTTTGTCAACAATCGTAGATGGCTTTCCCCTTCCTCATGACACCTCAATCTACACATCAGGTTCAAGAAGACCAATAAGCATAAAAAAAATAGAAATATAATGATTGTTGCTGCTAAAGGTTTGAAGCCATGGTTAATACTTATTCCATTCAAAACACACAGACATACCGACACAATTTCCAATTCAAAATTACCACAATTCTGGGCTGAAATTCGATGCTCAAAGCTTTGAATTGCAATTGTTAGATACATAAAGTGACAACCTAAATATTGTTTACCAATTGATGGCAGCTTCCCATTTTAACATCAAATGATTTCTCCATGAATTCCAATGCATAAAAAAAATAGTAGAACCAAATTAATTTGGATTATAAAAGTAATGTTTATCAACTACCTTTGTTGGGTGTCCAATATCATTTTTCACTATATATATTCACTAGATCAACCTTTTCATAATAATATGGAAGAGCAGCAAAAAATCTTTTGATAAATTTCAATTGCTCTTTAACCCTCATAACTCATTTTTTCATTATGGATCTCTTGAGAGAACACAATTAAGATTAACTTGAGAAATCAAACAGGAAAGCATCTAAGCATTCAACAAAGATAATTAAAAAGTGAGGGTCTACCTCACTCCATGAACTACTGCAAGACTAGGGTAGAATTGGCATCAGTCAAATAGGGTAGATCCAACATCTCTCAAACAACATAAGCTTGCAGAATTCTTCCAATATCTAATCCTATCCTTTTAGAGTATGTAGTTCTCTCTGCCTATAAACATCAAGTTCAAATAACAAATATTAGAGTACAAAATTTTTCATAATGTGCAAAATAATGATTGATGCAAACAAAAAGGTTGTGGTCTTCAGATCTTACCTTATAGTCTCAACACATTTTTTTTCCTCTTCAGCAATATGATTGAGGTCTCTGAAGTTGTTGTTGTCACCAAAGATCTTAGTATGTGGAAGTTGCAATCCATGGAAAATCATTTGATCGTGGGCACATTTTATTTCTCTGGCTTCTGTGCCAAAATCCTTTTGGGTGGTGAAGGCAATTTGAGATATACATGATCACAAATAAATTAAATTTACAGAGTCAGCCAAGTGTCTTGATTGCAACAAAACAAATAACATATGGGTTGGATTATTTTAATTTCAATAAGCTAATCCCAAGCCTTTCTAGTGATGGCATATCTAATTGAAAACTTAGTTAGATTGAATGGGAAGTAGAAGATAATGTTGGAAAGCCACACTACAACAACCCAGCTCCACCCCATGCCCTTTATTGTAGCAAATCCCCAATTTGCATAAACAACAATCACTGTTGCAATTGAGCAAAAATCATCAACAAAAGTTTTATTTGATGAAGATAAAAAACTAAACAAATGAGATGGAATGAACAAGAATGTTCACTAGTAACCAAAAGAGTGATTGAGATCACGATTTGTGCTACAACACTATTTTGAGCAAACATGAGAAGAAACCCTAGATGATCTTTCTTGTTATAACATAATGTTGGCTTATTACTATGTTTTAAAGCTCTTCCTCCAATATTCCTAAACCTATTTTTTCTCACACTAACATCCTTGGCATGAGGCCCTATGCATAAAATGTTGGGAACTTGTCTACATATCATTTATGGTCTAAATATGATCTAGAAGCATGCATTGTTTTCATGATAGTTTTTGATGTGTATGTACTATATAGTTAGTTAATAAGTGTTGAGACATAATATTGTTGGTAGCTCTATATTGTTTTAAGGGAAATTATGCTTTTTTGTATAGATAATAATTTTACTTTTTATGGGAAGAGTTATTAATAGAAAACCTTTTGTAGTCACATAAATAATAATTCTTGTGTCAAAGCTCCAAAAATATAAGGCACTTGCATGATAGCATGATGATTTTCAATACACTTTTACCTGACAACAAAATTGAAAATGTGTTTAACATTACATTGATCATTTGCCTCATTTACCCTTGGAGTGGAGTTCAGAATCATAGGTCCCACAGCCCTATCAAAAACAACATATAACATTAGTAATATTGAAATTATGTTAACAAAGATTAAGGATTAATTGGTGAAAGCACTCGAATTTTCTCACATCATAGCTTACAATAGCTATCCTACCAGCTAATCTATGATCTTTGCTATCTTCCCTTACAATAGCTATCCTACCAGCTAATCTATGATCTTTGCTATCTTCCCCTACCTTAATTTATAAGTCTGTTGCACATAAAAGTTTAAATATGAATGCATTCATGAACCTACCTGAAAGGTTGGGAACAGAGCTATAAGTTTAGAGTTCATTGTATGGAAAAGCTGCCACCTACCCTGCATTACATGGTAAGTCCTATTTTGTATGAGATAAAGACATTAATTTTTTTTCATCAACAATCTTGCTCATTTCAGCAACCATTGACACATGGTTTGAGACATTTCTATGTATCCCCCTTTACTCATGATAGTTATCAACAAATTTGGTCATGTCCTTTGCATAAGAAGAGTCGTAATTAGTTTTACCATTCATTCAAATAGCATTTGTAGTTAGAATACGCATACACTAATACTAGTTCTATGGAACATGCGACTGAATTAAATGAGACACCAATTCATTCTATGCCAAAGTACAAAAAATGTATCCTTGGTCGAAGCCATAACTAAGGTCATTCAATACAAAATTGTGTTAACCAATGACTTATGTAGAATTCTGGAAATTCAGTATATGTTAGTAGCTACTCCATATAGAATAGTGAATATTGAATCAGAGCAGGCCAAAGATGACATGTTGTCTGCATTATTGTAGAATATATGTTCCACATCTTCCTGAACTCTGAGATTAAAAACTTCAGTACATGATTTTAGGAACCATATACACCACATTGCGCGGCCATATGCCATTAGATCAATGTCCTCCCTGATGACTACTTCTCCTTGTTTGGGGTCCAACATGGATAAGTAGACCAATTGAGCATAAAATTCATAGGGTGCAACAATAAACTCAACACCTTATATTTTAAGAATCTGAAATAAAGGGTATTTACAAACTGGAAAATGCTCATTAGTGTGGACCTTAAAATGGGAAGTATTCAGATGAGAACTAGAATAGACAAGAGTCTGTGCATTTATTTCATTAAAATAGGAGAACCCCATGTATAAGTTCATGTTCCATGAATGGTGTAATCTCTACTGCAAAATATCAAGGGCACACCATTTTAAAGCATAGACCAAGCGTGTGAACTATTTGACAGAATGCCTTGAAGGGAAAACTGCATCAATTGTAGGATATGTGGAAAATAGTTGTATGCACAGGTTAGGAAAATGCACCCGACATTTGTAAAGAAAATTCTCCACAAAATCATTAGTATACATGAATGCAAAATTCGGAAGCATAGACAAGGAACGTGAAATATTTGATAGAATTCCCCAAATAAATGTGATTTCATGGAATGCCATGATTGTAGCATATACACAAAATGGATTTGTTGAAAAGGCTTTAGAAATTTTCAAGAAAATGCTATTGGCAGGTGTAAATCTAAATTCCACAACCCTTCCCAGCATCGACTTTTCCTGTGCCAAAATGGGAGCTTTGGAAAAGGGTATCGACATCCATCAAAGCATTGACTCTACCCTCACAGATATTGAAGCATGAATGAGGACACATAGACTAGGCAGGTGAATTGTTTGACAGAATGCCTCAAAGAATAAAATGGTCTCAAGGCTACAGGACACACACAAAAATGGATTGTTATGCTCTGGTTTGGCCTCACAGTTTGTAAGCCAATAAGCCTATAAGGTATTGCATACAACAAAGGCTCTGTCTTGGGAAGTCGAGGGATTAATATGTGACCATATTGTTATGGCATATATTACCAATACAGGTGCTTGTGTGCTTTTTTTTTAATGTCAAAGAGATAAATTTTTAAAAGAAAACATCTAAAACAAGACAATTAGAATGATTTGAAAACACAACTGAGATAAATACTACAATTTTCAACAGTTTTCAAGCGAATCATTGTTTATTTTTGAAGAAGGTATTTCACCTAGAACATAATAAGGTTATGTATCACAATACCCAAATTATAAAAGGATAACAAGAACACATTAAAAAAAACCAGACTTTAAATCTTATGTAGTTACAAGAAATTGTGGAAATTTTAAACGTTGCAACTTCTTCTCTGACAACTAGATTTGGAGCAATATCCATCGAATCAATCGTTGCCCTAGTCTTTCTGAGAACCACATTATTTATTATTCACATCCGCGTATGTTGCAGGAATGAGTGAAAAGCTGATCATGATTAACAGAAAAAAGTAAAAACCCCCATTGTGATTTGACATTTATTTAGCTCGATGTGCTCATAAAAGGAAATGGGACAGAAAACAAAAATGCATGTGAAATGAGGAGGGGGAAATGAATGATAGGGAAATAAAATAATTATTTTAGAAAAGGTATTTTTTTATTGTCTTAATTTAATACAATCTAAAAATTAAAACTATAATTTAAACATAAAATATATATTTAATATCTCCTACAAACCTATTCTACACGAGTTTTTGTAACTCACACAACTCATCTACTATTATTAATCCAGGTTGTTTATTAAACAGCTTAGTTGTATAGCTAATTACTCACAATATAATTTACCACACTAGCTAACCATGTGAACACTATTTTCCTAACACATAAAGATAATTTCAACTCTAGTAGGTTTGGAGGATGTGGTGGTACTTCCTTGAGAAAGGATCCATTAGGAGAGGTTGACCATGACATAGACAATGAAGCCTAGTTTGTGGGTGGTTGAATAATTGAGAGAAGGGAATAACACAAAATATGATGTTAAATAACCCACTAGTATGGTGCAAGCCATTAAAGGGTACATAATTCCACATGGAGGATGGGTCAACCTTTGAAGAAGTTATTGAGGCAATTGAAAGTTCCCTTGTAAATGTCACTAAGGAGGCCAATCAAAAAGGGCACTTGGATGATAGGCCATGCAATTTGTATTAATGTCCACACCACCCTCTTGCAAACTCCCTCTACTAATGGTGGTTTATGAAGCTAGGTCTTAACACTTAAGAAATGATGATTTTAAACTTCTTTACTAGATATGTATGGCACTACTTTTGGAAGTTGAGAAACCACCTTTGTGTGAGTAGGAGGATGGGCTTTCACATTCAACTCCAACAATAACAAAAAAAATTCTCAATTTTTGCATAGGGAAGCTTGAGTCAAGAGGATGGGGACAATGAGAGTTCTCCTTAGTAGATAAAAAGGTGAAAAATGAGGTTTAAACAAAATAATAACAAATAACCCAATTTTCCACTATTTCATTCAAGAACTGATATCCAAACAATAAAATGACTAACAATAAAAAGGTGAGTCAAATCAAGGTATAAATCTACAAATTTCTCCTTTATGCAAGGATGGGGGTATGAATCAAATAACACTTTGGGGAGAAAGATTAAAACTATCAAACAAACTCCAAAATGAAAGTTATAAAATGCAAATGAAAGACTGTACTCAAAACTAATGGAACTAATAAGAAAAAGGCATATCTAAGAAAGGTAAAATAATGTGTACTAGTCACCAAATGTGCCATTTTGAAACTCACTAAGGACTCATTCACCCTATGGAAAATGGGTCCTATCTAGGGCTTTATAAAAATGCTTTTTAGGTTCTCTTATATTGTGTCTACACTCCCAAATTCCTAATTTTCATTGTCGGAAAGCCATAAATAAATCATATAGAAGATTTTTCGTGAAATGAAAACTTTCCTTGCAACTTTGACAACTTTGTAACTTTCTTCATTTTTTCTCTTCAAAGGATATTTCACCTAAAACCTACAAATTCAAACACAAGAGGAGAAAAATGGTGTTTTTGGTGATGGGGGGTTTTCCTTGGTCAAACACCATTTGAGTATTTAAAATTTGAAATGAAATCAAATAACATGAAGGAAATGATGAATGAACAATGCAATGTCACGACTCACCAAATCTTTGATTAAACCTTCCAAGGAATGCAATCTATAACTAGCATGAAGTAGACTCAAGGGATGTGAATGTTGATCATAAAACTTGATTTAAAATGATTTCTTTAGGGTATGTGCAGATCATCATGGAAAATAAAGCCCTTTTTATGGCAAAAATTTAAAAACCCGCAAGTTAGGAACTCTGACGTGAAAATTTGAATAAGTTATCTATATTATTTCAAAAAATATGTAAGAGTAGAATCAGAAATTGGATCGTAGTTTCTAAAATACCAGTTTATTTAAAATAAATAAAATCTCTTTGGTGAGAATTTGAAATTTCAATGCAGAAAGTACCAAATTTTAGGGAAAATAAGAAGTAGGTGTCTCCGCCCCAATTCACCCCAACCATAATAAAATGATAATTTTTATAATATTTTATATATAAGTAGAGAGGACCTATTTTTGGATGTATGCATATTTTTGTAATTTTTTCTAAGTAAAATAATTAATTATGAATTTTTGGTTACAACTTTTAAAAAAATATAAAACTGCATGTCAACTCAATCTTAACTTGGTCAAACTTCATGAAATTTAATTTTTATTTTTAATCCTATATTATGTGAAGCATATAATGTGACGATGTTTCGGGATCCAAAAATGTGATAATCGCTTTGAAAGTTATAGATGTTTTTCAACTCAACCTATCGATCAGACTTTAGTTGTAATTCTATTGTGAAAAAATGAATAATAATTATTTTGTTAAATTCAAATTAAAGCATAATTTATATTGGTGGAAAGCTGATAATCTTCTAAAACCTTTTTGTTTCATCACCTTTGGGTAAAAAAAAGTTGTCACCCACATACCCTATAAATACCCATAATATTGCCAATTTTGGGCCCATATTATGATCCCCGTGATATACCCTTTAATGCTTGAATAGATCTAGAACTCTACATCACCATATTAGCTCAAACAACATGCATGATGCAAGAAAGCTTTGACATGATAATGGAATCTTGATTGCTGCAATAATCTTCTACAAATATGCTCTTAAATGCCTTTAAATTCTCTTGAATTGGTCTTGAATGTTAGCTTCACTTAAGGAATGCTTGCATGAAAACTCTACAATGAAACTTACTAAAATGGCCTCTTATTTATACATATCATAACATTAATTCTCAAAATTCAAATATCACAAGCCGACATCTGAATATACATTTGAAATCATTGAAATAACACCAAATACATAGCTTAAATTTAGATTCTAGGCCTAAGTGATGACCAATTCACCCTATGGCGAATGGATCCTAGGTCACATACCTAGGATACACATTCTTCAAGGATGAGTGTTATGGTATGGAATTAATGAATGTAGGGTTTTACCCTTCAAGAATTGTGATTAATTAGGCTTGGATTTGAATTAAAGAGGCCAAACAAGGATTAATTAATGACGCCCTAGATTAGTGTGAAAATGTAAAGGTACACCTTATAACACCACAAATAAGTCACAATTAAGTCCATTTTAATAAATAAAGTCCTAGACTTAATGTAAATATGTAAAACATATTATAACACTAAATTAAGGCACAATTAAGTCATTTTATTAATATTTATTCCCAAATGAAGTGTGAAAAAGGGACTCTTTTTCCTACACTACAACAGATGCAACACATGAATCAAAAATTCCCTACAATTTATGGAGTTTGGCGTTGTTGTGAATCTCACCCTCAATGTTACAAGAAACATTAACTCATACCATTAGGAGTACTCTTCCTTTTCCATGGCTCAAATTTTTATTATCTAGGATAAAATTACAAGAGAGCATTACCAACAACTTATGGCTCTCCTCTTTAATTTATAGATGTGATAAACTTGTGAGCAAGAGGAGTCTTGACTATTGTGTGAGAAATAATTTATGTAGAGCTTCATTGTTAGAGTGAGAGAGAAAGAGAGAGCCTTGTAGGTTTCAAATCCTCCTTCCTTCTCTTCAAGATGAGAGTGAAAATGGAGTTTTATTAAGTCTCATGGGTAGGAGGAGCCAGTACACATGCGTCCTTTCTGCTACAACATGTGTCATGTAAAAATGATGGAATATTCATATTTGAATCTCGAAAAAGTGTGGGGACACTAGCTCATTGCACATATGCCTACATGCCACATAGTATCCAACCAAGACTACATTAAGATCAGACACACAAGTTACTAGTGTTTCATCATTGCTACCTATGAAGTTAGAATTATGGAATTCCAACTTATGGTTTTTTACCGTAAATGAGGTGGGTCTAAATGCATAAGTATGAAGTTGCCACAAGGTGCAATTTACTACACTACATTTTACCCCCACTTTAGTGAGCTGATTTTTTAGAAAAATTAGCTACACAAAAGTAGATAGAAAGACATAAACATTGATTTTGAAATTTTAACATTTTTTGCAAAAGGACACTATAGAGACCACAAAGTTTCAGTAGGTAAATATTGAAAATGTCCCCAACATTTGAGTTCATTTAAAAACTATAGCATGTGACATAAAGTCTGATTCAACAAAACTTAAAATAAGGCCAGTTTCAAAAATGGAAGAATCTACCATGAAGAGAATAAAGCTTAAGATAATTTTCAATGAATTAGAAGAAAATTTTGATAAAGAGGTGAACATATTCCCCCTTGACTGTATTCCTCTAGACAAAAGGGTGAAAAAGGAAGGTAGAAAAGGCTAGGGAAAGTTTACCATGAAAAATAAGAAAAAAATTTCCTATATTTTTCTATTGTGGGGCTAAAGAAAGTCATTTTCACTATTCACCTAAAGGATTTTGTTGAATTTTCTATAGAGCCCTCAAAACAATGCCTCATAGAAGTGACCTATGACTTCCTAGTATTGAGGAGCTATTTTTTGTGGTTGTGAGGGTTAACCCACTTGATGAGGTACAAGAAAATTTCACCCTTCTTTATGATTTTTTTGTGGTCTTTAGCCTTAGAAGTTTCATGAGTAGCATAGGTGTATAGTCAATATGTCAGAGTATGATGGTCATGCTAGTGTCCTTCTTGCACATTTTCATCTAGTTAGGTCATGAATTTCAGTGCATCACATCGACAGTTCTATAACATGTGGGAATCCTAGAGAGAGAAAAATAAAATTTTGGTTAAAAAGTAGAATAAAGACTATAGAATGAGATTATAAAAATGCATTAAGTAGAAATTTTTCACATGAAATAGTTTTATTTTTATGGGACCTTCTTGTGATCTACAAGCATGTCAATGGAGCTATCCTTACATTTCTTAGGAGTCACAATGAGTAGATATCGGTTGATGAGTAATCGCTACTACAATAGGTTCTATTGTGGTGGGTCTACATGATCTTAGAGATTTGGTTCCATGCTCCCATGTTGATGGAACTAATAAAGAGATGGCATGGTGACACCTCCTCTTTTCATCTCCCTTTAGGTGAGATGACTGTGACCCTCCTAGACATATACCACATTCTTCGATTACTCATTTGAGGAGAGAGGGTGGTCTACAAGGAGGGATGCATGGCACAATATGAGAAGATAGTGTAATAGCATTACATTGATTGTGTTGTCATGGACAACACCACTAATCATAACTACATGTGGTGGTTATAGTAGGGGCACATTGTAGTGCCACTAGTATGTCGTGTGATGATCATAATAGTGGCACTATGAGTAGCCATCAATGGGTGATGCTCTCACTTTCATAGGGGCCTCTTCCATTACATTAGAGTGATATAGGAGCATATAACTATATATTCCTAGGGGTGAACCATTCTAGTGCATATCTACCATGACTTTAGGTGATACGCCCATTTTAAGTATCATAGTGTTATTACTTTCATGCTCCTTTAACCATGGGAATTTGAGTGTATCAACTACATGCAACCAACTATATATCCCTAGGGTATAGGGAATGGAGAGTTTCAATTACATGCACGTACCTTTTGGAGACCGATTAGAGAATTGGAGTTCTACCTTTTTTGTGATAGATTTTTTATATATTGGTGAGTGTGGATATCAAATGGAAGTTGTATAGGCACATGAGGACCTGACCCATAGATAGGAGGTAGCAACAATGTATTTAGTAGGATAGGCTCTTGGTCGAGAGGATAGATCACATCATTGTCCTATAGTACTAGCATTAGGTGGCCCTCATGTTTGACTAGGTATAGGCAATCAAACCTACAAAACCCATGTACATATGGTTGCATTAGAGCATAACATGATAAAGAGATATTCCTCATCCCACCATCATCAATGTTGCAATTAGTGATGATGATGGTGAGCATGACAACCTACTAGGGGCCCTCACTACTAATAAAATTGGTGTTTTAGTTGGCTTCACTAACTGGTGGAGGATAGCAAGTATAGCTCTAATTTTCTGAGAAGATGCCTTTAAGTGAAATGTTGTTTCATAGGATTCAAATGGTGTGGTAGTGGGGAGAAGCAAAGAGGAGGGTGTACAAGAGGAAGCTCAAGCAAAGGAGAGAACTAGGAAGTAACAATGGGTGCCCTCATGCATATGTGCACCTACGATCTCTATTGCATCACTAGGTTCCCTAGAAATTGTACCCCCTTCTAGTATTGCTACAAGACCTAGTGTCACATCCACTAATGGTGTTGCACCATTGGTCCCACACTAGTAGGCCAAGGACCTAGGTATAGATTTTGTTTGATATAAAGATACACTATATAAGTTGTTTGATATTGAAAAGGGAGGAAAATAGGTGCATCAATATAAATGAAGGGAAATGGGGTTATGATGGACCTATCTTCCTCTTTTTCATTAGGAAATGAGATCCACACAAAGAATTGACTTGCAACCCTTAGGTGAGTCAACTCAAGGTATGAACCTACAAAATTCCTTATGAATGAAAGATTAAGATGAAGGATAACCAATACTTTGGGGAGAAAAAATAAAAATAGTAAACTAACAACAAAAAGCAATTCAACACTTCAAACAACAAGATTAAGCTCAATACTAATAGAACCTATAATCATATTATATATCAGAGTAGGGAATATTTTAGTGTACCTTTCACCAAAACTTAGTTTCTAAAGGCTAATCAGGACACATTTGACTAGGGGTGAATGGGTCCATTGTTAGGTATTTTCTACAACTCCTAAGCCTCTGCTACAAGTTTGAATCTTCCAATTTGTCCAAGTGGCAGTGTCAAAATGTCAAAAATAAATTATGTAGATGATTTTTTGTGAGATAACAACTTTTATGACAACTTTCACAAATTTTTCAACTTCTTCATTTTTTCTCTTCAAGAGATCTTCAAGCTTTCTTCCACTAAATCTACAAACACAACATGAAAGGGAATTTTTTTTTTTTGGTGAATGCGGGTATAGTGTCAAAAAATGTTGTATGTTAGATTTTCACACTTGTTTGAACCCATGTGAACTAAATGGACCTAATTATGCCTTATTAAGAGTGCTATAAAGTGTTTTCTATCACTTTCACACTAATATATGGTTTTCATTAATTAATTAGACTTCTTTGTGCCTTATTTGACCCTATTTTGTATCCACTAGCCTTAATTAATGCATCTTTCCAAGGATAATCCCAACACATATGTAATGGTCAATCATAAAATGATTTTTTGGATTGTATGGCCTAGATTTAGTAATCTGGTACTCATATGCCACCTTGGGTATATGATTCCCACCTATGTTTTGGGGCCCTAATCTAGATTTCACGTCAATCTAAGTATTTCTTGAAAAATGTGTCCCATAGCCTAGCCTAATGGGACTCATATGAGCCACTTCTAGCATATGTGTTCCATATGGCTTAAACTTAAATTAAATTCAAATTTTTGATGATATTTTATTCTCTTAGATCTGATTTTGCTTGTAGTGTTGTAATTTTGGGAAATTTGGCATAAACAAGCATAAATACAAGGCTATTTCACATATTTTCTCCTAGCAACTTGAGTATTCATGCATCATAGAAAATTAGAGTTCATGAGAGCATTCCAAAGCATTCAAGAATCTTCAAGAGATGATTATCAAGTGTTGGAGCATTATTCAAGTATCAAGCATCATGTCAAAGTCATCTTGCATCATGTTTGTTTTTGAGCTAACATTTGTGATGTAGGGTTTCATGATTCAAGCAAGTATTCAAGTTAGGATCTACAAAATTTAAGCAAGAGTCAAGATCCACATCCATTGGAGAAATTTCATACATGTTTGTAGCATTTTATTTTAAGGGTTTGGTGAGTTGCAACATATCATTTTTTCATTCATCATTCCTCCTTTTCATTTTATTTCATTACAAGGTTTAATTACCAATATGACGTTTGATAAAGGTAGATCCCTTTCCACTAACAAAAAAACATTTTTCCCTCTTTAATTTGTGATTCATAGATCTAAGTTGAAGACATATTGAAGAGCCAGATTGGAAAAAAGTTGTTAAAGTTGCAAAGTTGTCCAAGTTGTCACCTTGATTAGAAGATCATTAAAAGACACCCACAAAGTAGAATTGAGAAATTCAAATCCAAAAATGAAGTTGAGAAGATAGAGAAGCTCGATTGAAGAGAATATTTAGACTTTGACTTTCCAAAAATCCCAAGAAGGAATGATAGGCCACTTCTAGCATATGAATCCTAATATAATGGATTTTCTAGTTTTTAGGTGTTTTAGACTTGTCTCTGCCAAATTTCTATTCCTACCTAGAAGCCCTAATCTAGGTCTAAATTGTGAAACCTAGAGTATGAGTACTAGTGTGCATTAAACTTAACATTTTTATCATTCCATTTCTTTAATCAAATTGCTACATGTTTCTAGGTGAACATCTCTAACTTTTCCAATTTACTGCTCTATTTTGCATTCATTTCTAGGTTATTTTGTGAAGTTTTGCATATCAATAGGTTTTGATATTAGATATTGCATGTTATTTGTATTTACAAG